>JAKSZT010053883.1:70759755-70804921 GCA_026826555.1 Tolypeutes matacus
CTGCCAGTGCTGCACCACCAAACCCAGGAACACCACCACTCATCTGCCCCATCCTCCAACATGCAACCACACTCTGTCCCTTTACCATAGATTATGTCCATATGGGTGATGGCTCAAAGCCTGCTCTTCTCTTACTCTCCCTTGTTAACCTATCTTTCAGACAATGGTTCTCAGAGACTGCTCACTTTCCTCAGTTCAGATCAGTGAGGTCATATACTGTTCATCCTTCAGTGTCTGGCTTGCTTCACTCAACATAAGGTCTTCAAGATTCATCCACGTTATTCCATGTGTTAGCACTTTGTTCCTTCTTACAGCTGAGTAATATTCCATTGTATGTATGTACCACATTTTGCTTATCCAGTCAACTGTTGATGGGCACCGGGGCTGATTCCAACTTTTGGCAATGGTGAATAATGCCGCTATGAACATTGGTGTGCATATATCTGTTTGTGTCTTTGCTTTCAGTTCTTCTGGGTATATACCCAGCAGTGGAATTGCTGGATCATATGGAAGATCTATTGTTAGTTTTCTGAGGAACCGCCAAACTGTCCTCCACAGTGGCTGGACCATACCGCAGTCCCACCAGCAGTGGATGAGGGTTCCTATTCCTCCACATCCTCTCCAACATTTAGTGTCTCCTGTTTTTTTAATAGCTGCCATTCTGATGGGTGTAAGATGGTATCTCATTGTAGTTTTGATTTGCATTTCCCTGATAGCAAGCGATGTTGAGCATTTTTTTCATGTGCTTTTTAGCCATTTGTATTTCTTCCTTGGAGAAGTGTCTTTTCAGGTCACTTGCCCATTTTTTAAATGGGTTGTTTGTTCTTTTATTTTCAAGGTGTAGGATTTCTTTATATATGCAGGATATTAGGCTCCTATCAGATATATGGTTGCCGAATATTTTTTCCCATGGGGTCGGCTGCCTTTTTATTTTCTTAATAACATCCTTTGAGGTGCAGAAGTTTTTAATTTTGATGAGATCCCATTTATCTATTTTTTCTCTTGCTGCTCGTGCTTTGGTTGTGAAGTTCATGAAACCATTTCCTATTACAAAGTCCTGTAGATGCTTCCCTACATTATCATCCAAGGTCTTTATGGTTTTGGCTCTTATATTTAGATCTTTGATCCATCTTGAGTTGATTTTTGTATAAGGTGTGAGATGGTATTCTTCTCTCATTCTTTTGGATACGGATATCCAGTTCTCAAAGCACCACTTGTTAAAGAGGCCATTCTTTCCCAAGTGAGTGGACTTCGTGGCCTTGTCAAATATCAGATGACTGTATATGCGAGGATCTATATCAGAACTCTCAATCCGGTTCCATTGGTCAGTAGGTCTATCCTTGTGCCAATACCATGCAGTTTTGATCACTGTAGCTTTGTAGTATGTTTTAAAGTCAGGTAGTGTGATACCTCCAACTTGATTTTTCTTTTTCAATATGTCTTTGGCAATTCAGGGCCTCTTGGCTCTCCAAATATATTTTGTGGTTAGTTTTTCCAGTTCCTTAAAAAATGCAGTGTTGACTTTTATTGGGATTGCATTAAATCTGTAGATTAGTTTGGGTAGGATAGACATATTGATGATATTTAGTCTTCCTATCCATGAACAGGGAATATTTTTCCATTTATTTAAGTCTTCTTTGGTTTCCTTTAACAGTGTTGTGTAGTTTTCTGTATATAAGTCCTTTACATCTTTAGTTAAATTTATTCCTAGGTATTTGATTCTTTTGTTTACTATTGTAAATGGTATTTTTTTCCTGATTTCCTCCTCAGTTTGCTGGTTATTGATGTACAGAAATGCTACTGATTTTTGAGCATTGTTCTTATAGCCTGCAGCATTACGGAACTCCTTTATAAGTTCTAGAAGCCTTGTTGTTGATTTCTCAGGGCTTTCTATGTATAGGATCATGTCATCTGCAAATAATGAAATTTTTACTTCTTTTCCAATTTGGTTGGCTTTTATGTCCTTTTCTTGTCTCAGTGCTCATGCAAGTACTTCTAAGACAATGTTAAATAGGAGTGGTGATAGTGGGCATCCTTGTCTTGTTCCCGATCTCAGAGGGAAGGCTTTTTGGATTTCACCATTGAAAATGATGTTAGCTTTGGGTTTTTCATATATACCCTTTATCATTTTCAGAAAGTTTCCATCTATTCCTATCTTTTGTAGTGTTTTTATGAGGAAAGAGTGCTGTATTTTGTCAAATGCTTTTTCTGCATCTATAGAGATGATTATGTGATTTTTTTCTTTCAATCTATTTATGTGGTGTATTACATTGATTGATTTTCTTATATTGAGCCATCCTTGCATACCCGGGATGAAACCCACTTGGTCATTGTGTATAATCCTTTTGATATGTTATTGAATGCGATTAGCAAGTATTTTGTTAAGGATTTTAGCATCTAGGTTCATTAGAGAAATTGGTCTGTAATTTTCCTTTCTTGTGGTATCTTTATTTGGTTTTCATATTAGGGTAATCATAGAATGAGTTAGGCAATATTTCTTTTACTTCTATTTTTTGGAAGAGCTTAAGTAGAATTGTTGTTAGCTCTTTCCGGAATGTCTGGTAGAATTCAGCTGTGAAGCCATCTGGTCCTGGACTCTTCTTAGTTGGGGGGTTTTTGATGACTGAGTCTATCTCTTTACTTGCAATTGGACTGTTGAGTTCATCTATTTCTTCTTTCATCAATGTCGGCTGTTTGTGGGTTTCTAGAAACTTGTCCATTTCCTCTAAATTGTCATTCTTGTTGGCATATAATTTTTCAAAGTATCCTCTTATGATACTCTTTATTTCTGTGGGGTCAGTAGTGATATCACCTTGCTCATTCCTTATTTTATGTATTTGCATCTGTTCTCTCTTTTTCTTTGTTAGTCCATTTCCTCTATTTTATCCTTCTTGTTGGCATATAATTTTTCAAAGAATCTTCTCATGATGATCTTATTTCTGTGGGGTCAGTGGTGATATCCCCTTCCTCATTTCTTATTTTGTGTATTTGTATCTGCTCTATTGTTTTCTTTTTTAATCTGGCTAAGGGGTTGTCAATTTTATTGATCTTGAAGAAGCAACTTTTGGTTTTGTTTATTTTTTCTAGTGCTTTCTTATTTCCTATTTCATTTAGTTCTGCTCTGATGTTTTTATTTCCTTAATTCTACTTCCTTTGGGGTTAGTTTGTTGTTGTTTTTCCAACTTCTCCAGGTGTGTAGTTAGGTCTTCAGTTTTAGCTCTTTCTTTTTTTTTGATATATGCATTTGTGGCTATGAATTTCTCTCTCTGTACACCTTTTGGTGCATCCCATAGGTTTTGATATGTTGTGTTGTCATTTTCATTCATTTCAAGGTAGTTACTGATTTCTTTTGAGATTTCCTCCTTGACTGAGTGTTTGTCTAAGAATATGTAGTTTAACTTCCATATCTTTGTGCCTAATCTGGTTCTCTGGCTCTTACTGATTTCCAAGTTCATTCCATTGTGGTCAGAGAAATTACTTTGTATAATCTGAAACTTTCTGAATTCACTGAGATTTTTTCTGTGGTCTAGCATGTAGTCTATTGTGGCGTATGATACATGTGCACTCAAGAAGAATGTTTATCCCCCTGTATTTGGGTGTAGTGTTCTGTACATCTCTATAAGGTGAAGATCCTCCAATGTATTAACCAAAGTCTTTGTTTCTTTACTGATTATTTGTTGAGATGTTTTGTTAATGGTGATAATGGCGTATTAAAGTCCCCCACTATAATTGTAGCGGTATCTATTTCTCCACTTAGTTTTTCCAGTGTTTACCTCATATATTTTGAGGTGCCCCTGTTAGGTGCATAAATGTTTATGATTGTTCTTTCTTCTTGAAAGATTACCCCTTTCACTAATATATAGCTTTCATCTTTGTCTCGTACAATAGTTTTGCCTTTAAAGTCTATTTTGCCAATATTAATATAGCTACTCCTACCCTTTTTTGGTTAATGTTTGCTTGTAAGATTGTTTTCCAGCCATTCACTTTCAGCCTCCTTGAATCCCAGGGTCTAAAGAAGGATTTCTTATAGACAGCATATAGATGGGTCATATTTCCTATTCCATTTTGCCAGTTTTTGTCCTTTGACTGGTGAGTTTAATCCATTAGCATTCAGTGTTATTACTCTCTGGGAATTACTTACATTAGCCATATTTTCTTTGGGTTTTTGTATGTCATATGTTGTTTTTATTTCTATTTTTGTCTTTTTAGTTGCTTTTACACTCTCCTCCAACTCTTTCTCTCCTGTTTTTTTCCTTTCAGCCTGCAGAACTCCCTTTATTATTTCTTGAAGAGCAGGAATCTTAATTGGTATATTCTCTTAATTTCTGTTTACTTGTGAATGTTTTCAGCTGTCCATCATTTTTGAATGCCAGGTTTTCTGGATAGAGAATTCTTGGGTGGAAGCTTTCTTCCTTTAGAACTTAACTATGTCATACCACTGCCTTCTTGTCTCCATGGTTTCAGATGTCATATCAGCACTTAATCTTATCGAGCTTCCCTTGTATGTGCTGGTTCTCTTTTCCCTTGTTGCTTTCAGTATTTTCTCTTTGTCTTGAACATTGGACATTTTGACAAGTATATGTCTTTGAGTAGGCCTGTTGGGATTTATATTGTTTGGGGTGCACTGCGCTTCCTGGACTTGTACATCCATCTACTTCAAAAGGGTTGGGAAATTTTCAGCCATTATTTCCTCCACCACTCCTTCTGTCCCCTTTCCTTTCTCTTCATCCTCTGGGATGCCTATAATGCATATGTTTGTGCGTTTTGTGTTGCCATTCAAATCATTAAGTCCCTGCTGGATTTTTTCTTTTTGTATATCTTGTACTATCTGTTTGATTTCAGCTCTACTTCTTTCACATCTCTGATTATTTTCTCTGCCTGTTCAAATCTATTGTTATATGCTTCCAGTGTCTTTTTGATTTTTTGGATTGTGCCATTCCCCGCCATCATGTCTATTATCTTTTTATGTATGTTTACAATTTCTTCAGTGTGTTCTTCCAGTGTCGTCTTAATATCCTTAAATCTCTTCCTTCACTTCATTAAGTTGGTCCATAATATTTGTTTGGACAGCTTTGATTAGTTGTTCAATCTTCTGCACCTTTTCCTTGTTTTTAGTTTGTTCCTTGGACCGGGCCATGTCTTCTTGTTTCTTAGCATGTTTTGTAATTTTTTGTTGCCCTCTGGTCATCTTTTTATCTTTATGGGTTTATTCAGTTGATTAGCTTCTATCTTTACTCTAGGTTTTTATTTAATTGCTGTTTTTGTGTATGTGTTAAGGTTTCTCTTTGACACTTTGTTCTTCTTATTCTATTTCATTGCTGTTGTCTTTTTTCCCTTGGAGGAAAAAGTAGGGCCAGAGAAAGTGAAAGTGGCAAGAAAAGTAAAGGATAATAGTAATAATAATAGTAATTGTTAGAACAGGGACAATTTAGGACCTTGGAAAATGAATATATAACTCATGTAAGTAGTGTAGAGTAATAGGAATAGAAACATGGGGTACCAACAATGAAATGGGAATCCAAATAGAGAAAAATACATAGACTGAATTAAAAGGACAGTATGATGAAAAGAGAGGGAAAGAGAAAAGAAAAGAAAAAAAGAGAGAAAGCTAATAAAAGAAAGAAAACAGGACAGATGTGGTAGAAATAAAAACCAGAAAAATTGGGGACTAAGCAACAAGAGGTAGAATGTAAGAACAACAACAGAAAACAGAATATAGAATGATGAGGGAAGGAAAAGAGATGTCCTTGGTATGCAAAATCAGTATACACAGAAAAGGGGAAATCAAGGAAGTGGAAACACAATAACCAAGGATCAAGGCAGCAGCACCTTGAGGAATTTATCCCTTTGTCCAGCTCCCTGCAGATTGATGCTCTGAAGCCTCCTACTCTGTGGGTTCCCCAAACAGCTCACTCACACAGGGTCTTGACCCCACTCAGCTGTATTTTGTGTAAGAGATCTTCCTATGTTCTTTCGAAAGGAAAAAAATTAGGACCAGGTAAAAGGAAAGAGATAGGAAGACAAAAAGAGTAATAGTAATGGTATTAGTAAAAGGCAGAAGAGCAAACACACAAGATCTAGGAAATTGAATAATTAACATGAATAAGAAGCACAGAGGAATAAGATTAGGAAAGTGGAATTGAAACAATGAGACAAGAAACAAAATAGAGAAAAAATATATAAATGAATTAAAATGCTGGAATGGTGAGAAGAGAGGAAAACAAAACAAAGAAGAAAGAAAGAATAAAGTAAAAAATAGAAAGTGTACAGAGAAAAGGGAGAGAGGGAGAAATACAAACCAGAAAAATTGGAAACCAAGTAAAGGAGGTAGAATGAAAGAACAACAATGGACAACAAGAGATACAAAGATGAAGGAGTGAAAAGAAATAGTGCAGGTAAAATAGATCAGTAACCAAAAGAATAAAAGAAAGAAAAAGCAAAAATAAACAAGCAGAGAAAGAAAGAGAGGGAATACAAAACACACAAAAAACAAGACAGCAGCAGCTCATTAAAAAAAGAGAGAGACAGACAGAAGAAAATAACAATAATAAACACGGAAAAACAGCCTTCTTTCTTAGACTCCTAAGGATCTTCTCAGGTTGCTGGTGTTCCTCAATCACTCACCCTGCAGCCTGCCCTCTGCAGGTTTTGAACTGTGTTTTAGTGAGTAAAGTAAGGGAAATAAAAGAAAATGAACTTTAAAAAAAAAATAAGAGAGCCAAGAATTTTTATTTTTTACGTAAGAGATACAACAAAAATGTCTATATGTTGCCTGTCATAAAGTTTCAGCTAGATGCCTGATAACCTGGTAGATTTCTTCTCAAGGAATAGCCAGGATTTGAACCAGGGACCTCATATATGTTAGGCAGGAATTTTTCCACTGAGCTATTCTGGGCCCTTGGTTTGTTTAACCTTTCAGAAATCTTTCTTCTTCCTTTAGGCAGGTTAGATCCCTTGCACTCAGCTGGAGTGCTGCTGATCGCCACCTGTCTCTGCCTCCTTACTGATGTAATTCCTCTTTACCTAGGTGGCTGGGAGTGACTGCCTGCCTGAGATGATCCCCCTCCCTTCTCCCTTTTGAGTTGGGGTCCCTTCTGATATTCAAGGTGAGCCCAGCTGGCTAAACTCACTGCAAAAATAATCACTCTCCACTCTCCCAGACCCTTCTTCCTCGCAGGGTATCTGTTGTCACACCCTTGTTTGGAGTAGGGGGTCAGCGTCTTGTGCACTGCACCCACCTCCAGAGCTCGTGAGGGAGGTAGGCAGAAAAAAGACTTTAGGCAGAAAGGAAAGTTTGCTTATACCAGCACAGCCTCAGTCTCTCCAGACATACAGGCACACTCTGTTGTTCTTTATTTGTGGGGTTATTCATACTCTCCTGTTATCACTCAAATGTCACACAGAAGGAACACAAAATCCAACTCCTCAGAATCATTTCTGCTGTGCCCAGAAACTATGGTTGCTGGGCCAAAAATTTTATGAGCTAATAGGTGATCTAGTGGTTGGGCCACTGCCCGGGCAGTTGGGCCATTGCCCTAGTCTTGACTCTCACACTCTCAACCCTGAGGGCAGTTGAGAGGGGGTATTTAGTATGGGCTAGAGAGTTGATATAAAAGTCCTTTTCAAAATTGTTGCTGCTGTTGATGGCATCATTACTTCTACCTGCAAAGGCCAAGCATTGATTATCTAAGGTGTGATTGACAATTTTCTTTGGAATCCTGTTTTTCAGGGAGCAATAAGAGTGAACCCCACCCCCACCCCCAGTCCCATGGGGTGCTCTTAAGGTTTAAGCTTACACCATGGTTTTTCTTTCTCCACCACGAAGCACTGTTGCAGCAGGTAACAGAATATGTTTCTGTGCCCCCTTCTGGGGCTCATCAAGGGGTCCTTTGTTGCAACTTGCAATTGCAATTGGAGCTGCTGCTCTATGCAATAGAGCCTCCACGGGCATTACATTACCCCATCAGGGGCACTCATTTAATTATTGGAACACGGTCCACAGCCTCTTGTGCCACTTATGCAAAAATGGCTCAACTATCGGGACAAAGGGTTAAAGGGCTTTCTTTTTTCTCACAACAAGCTACACAGCCTGCAGTTCAGCCCACTGGCCACTTTGACTAAAGCTCACTTCACACTATATGGTGCTAGCCCTAGGCTGGACGGATACAGACATCCACTGACCTCAACTGGTCTCTTCTGCACACTACACAGACTCTGGGACTGTTCCCCTTCCCTTAGTTGGGGGTCACCCCTACCTCAGGGCTCAATGCTTCTGCATCTGTCAGCAGACCCATGGCCATGGCAATGGCTATAAGGACATATAGGCACTGTGGACTCAAAGGTAATGGCCCAATAAAATCTATTTGCCATTTCATGAGCATGACATGGCCTTGCTCAATTTGACCCATAGTTCTGGGCAGTGGTTTTCGATGTAACATCAAACACTGGAGGCACACATGGCACACTGTCCAAGTGGTCTCTGCATCCACAGCCAAATTCTAAAAGCGTGCAGCCTTTATCATCGTGGGGACTCCAGCATGTAGGAGTTTTTGGTGCAGCCACATGGCTGCGTCCTGAGTACTGTTTATCCACGGGGTAAGCTTAGTTAACTGATCCACTTCATCCTTACTTGGATGCAAAAGGGGGCAGTGAGCAGCTACATGGTACACTGTCCTTTTTCAGACAACCCTTATCCCCATAGATTTTCCCACATTGAACGTCCCTACAGAGGTTGATAGGCTACTGACCAATCCATGTGCTTCTATTCTGGCCACAGGATTAGACTTTTAAATACTGCCCAACTGTCAGTACATAACCCTAAGGGGCCAACTTCACAGCCCACTGTGAGCCACACAGCCTTCAATTCAGCCCATTGGCTGCTTGACCAAACCCTAATTCATGCCAAATGGTATCGGTTAGAGGGCACACCGGCACACCGCTACGGCAGTTCATTGAGTCACCTGTCCTCGGCTGTCTCCATCAGTATGCCATGCCTGCTCTGGCACGGTACCTACATGGGCTTTGTACAAAGGAGTCTCTGGGTCCAATGTGTCAGCATACATCAAGGGACCTAAAACTTGTTGCAACTTTTTACTCAGTGGACTGGAAGCAAACGTGCTTCTGTGTTCTAAATAGGTCTCCTACTTGGCCAGTGTTGCCATCTGGGCCATGCCACTTCATGGCCAGGCGATCCAATTGTGCACCCACCTCTTTATGGGGTATGTGGTAAATATTTTTACCAGGGCTTCCCAGGTTATGGTTTCAGTACTCTGTGCCGTACCGCATACGGCTGCCAATTGCTTCTTTATGAGACTATAGCGCTTCTCTGCTTGTTTTCACATCTGACTCCAAATCTGAAAGAGAATCAGAGGTTAGCATTACATCATTAATGTAATGATACACCAGAACAGCATCCGCATGTTGCCACTTTTCTAGGTGTTTAGCCACTAAACCATGGCAAATGGTGGGGTTGTGAATGTAGCCCCTAAACACTACAGTAGAAGTCCACTGTCGCACATGAAGGCAAACTGATCCTGCCCTTCATCAGCAACGACGATGGAGGAAAATGGTATTTGCCAAGTCCAAAACAAAATGATAAGTTCCCAGTGTTCAGGCACAGCTGCATGTAAAGGAGGAACCACTTTGTTGAGCTCTTGATAGTTAACAGTCACACAACACGTCCCATCAGGCTTGCATACAGGTCACACTGGAGCATTAAACAGGCTCCGGGCCTCATGGAGGACTTGTACCTTGACCAGTTCTTTAATAGTCATGGATATTTCTTTATGCTCATATGGATATTTCCTGGCAAACAGTACTGTTTCATGGTCACTGTCCTGTGGGGTTTAGGCAGCACAACAGGTGTGTTTCTCCCCAGTTGCCATTGGAGGAACTTTGGTCCATTGGCTCTCTGCCTTGCCGAGACTAGTCATCATAGCTGCTCCTTCAAGGGGGCAGTAGTATGTTGCACGAGCAGGACCCTCATCTGACTCATGAACTTCTTGGCTTCGGGTCCCTCATCACTGAGGTCAAAGATAGCACTGCACATACCCATTTCCCTTGCACTAAGGCAGCATAGGTTGTTCATTGGCATACTGCATCCGGTAACTCATGGGGAGCCTGCCACACAGGCTGCAGTCTGCAGCCATTCCATTAGGCAATAGTTGGGATTTCATTGAGCATGGCACTGGGCGTTCAACAACCGCTGTTTCAACAGCAGGTGGCTTGTTAGGGATGCCAATTTCTTAATCTCTGCTCAAGAACACAAAATGCCATCCACCCAAGCATCTCATAGCCTGAGCAACCACGCAGCTATGGGCTCTCCTGGCTTCTGCCAAAACTGCCGTCCCAATTCAACCAGTTCTGCCTGTGTATAAGGACAGTACACAGTGTGCTGAACTACATGGGACTGCCCCATGGGGGCCCTTCCTTGCCCCATATCCTGATGGTGCTTTGTCTTTTGTGTTATGACTGGACGAGCTCGTTGGATGGGTCTGACTTTTTTTCCCTCATCTGAACTACTGCCAACTGACATGTTTCAGCACTCCAGCCACACATGCAACTGCTGCAGTTGCTCACACAACTGGTCGGTTTCCCTCTCCTGTTCACGCAAGTGGCTAGTCTGTTACAACGTCTCTTGGGTGGCATCTTGTAACAGAGACAGGAACACTCGTTCCACCCACGCGGCAGCTACATGGGGCTTCAATTCCCCTATTGTCGTTTCAGCCTGCTGCAGTTCACCTAGCAGCGCTGCAGGGTCATTGGTGGGTGTCACATCTGGACACGTACACACCGAGATAGCCACTCAGCTACACAGCCCACACACATGGCAGGGACCACCCCATGTCCATACTCCCTACCTCCTCAGCCAGTGGAGCACTGGAGAACATGTCAAATCCTGCCGAATACATCATTTGTGCAGTTGAGCCACTGCTTGAGTCCTAACCCTCACAGGCTGCTGCCCGAGTCTTAACTCTTACAGGTCTCCACCTAATCTGTCCACCCCAAGGACTGGGTATGTTTGCCCCTTCCAGCCACTGACATAAGCAACCTCTGATTATTCCTGACTTCCTTAACTGTCCAGTACTCTTTTAGATGACTCAGAGCACTTCCCATGGAGGTAGACGTCTGCTCTACTCTGTTAGATACAATTCGCCAGGAGTTTTACCCTTGCTTAATGTTTCAGGGGTGGGGAAGGGGAGACCTTCCCGGCAGCCGAGAGCTTTAATAACTCACGATTACTTGTTTTGACTTCTTCGTGTCTCTGACCCTCACTCTTCTGGAAGTTGGTAAGCAGTGTCATGGCTTGCTGTGCCCCAAAGCAGGTCCCCACAGCAGCCTCTGGCTTTTTCTTTGTTGTTTTAGTGAGAGCTAAGATTTATAACTCTAACCCATCGGCAATGTTCCCCAATCCTTATATTTTTTATGTAACATTTATATAATCTAAAGCTTCTATTAAAATAATAATAATAAAAATATAACTTCTCTAGGGTCAGTTTTCCTATGGGTAAAATGGAAATAATATTATTATTTCCCAGTATTGCTGTGAGAATGTAATTAATTAATTAATATATATAGGATATATAGGATATTGTACACTTGAAAGTGGTTAAAATGGGAAATTCTGAGTTGCATATTTGTTACAACAATAAAAAGTTAAAAAAAAAAAAACTATATAGACAATGAAAAGTACCTTGTTTAATATTTCAAAATCTTAAAGAAATTCAGTAGAATAGAGGTTTGTATGAATACAGGAACATTTTGAAAGATATTTCCTTTTTCTGAACCAAAGTTTATGACTTCAGAGTGTGAAAGATTAATATTTTATATTTTATGTAGTAATAGTAAGTCAAATATTTTAAAAAGATGATAGTATATTAACATTCTCTCAGTATTTATCAGAGGAAGACAATGTTCATATGCTTTAATAAAAAGAGACCTGAATTGAGAAAATCCTGCCTATGTTTCCAATATCCTGTGTGATTACAAATAAGTCACTTAAAAATTAAGTTACTTCAGCACTCCGGCTTGGTTTCTGTGGTACCATTTACTCAGAAAGGCTTTCTCTAGTCCCCAATTAAGTGAAGGGTCTGATTATTACCATAAACTGCAATTATGAGTTTACCTATTTGTCTTTCAAGCTAATCTGTAAATTCTTTAAAGATAGAAGTTGTTATCTATAGCTTCAATTTCAAGAATAATGATAACAGAATAATAACTAACTTTAGTAGAATTTGTATATTAAAGTGGGCTATTAAAACAAAAAATCCCAAAATCTTAGTACTCTAATACAATAAAGATATGTTTATTGTTCACACCACAGTCCAATGTGGATTGGGTTTGGGAAGGACTCTGATAAATGCGTTCATCAGAACTCGAGTCATTCTACTTTGTAGTATTGTTTTCAAATCATGCTACAAGTGGCCATGGAACAAGAGAGTAAGGACTGCATGTGGGAGATATTTCATATACTAGAACTGGAAATGGTCATCATCATCTTACCCATATTCACTGGCTGAAATGCTGTCATGTGTCCCCAACCTAAGAATAAGGGGACAAAGAAAGGTTCTTTAGCTGTGTGACCAGGAACAAAATAGAATGAGTTTGATGGACACAAAGCATTATCTCTGTCTAAGCTGATGTTGTTTCAAGCTCTTTATACTTTAAGTGCTTATTAAATCTTTGTCATACTGCTATGAGATTAGCACTACTATTATCTCCATTTCAGGAGAAGTAAACTAAGACAGAGAGAGTTGAAGTGACATGTTCAAAATTTTAAAAGTCATAAATGGAATAGTTGGAGTTAACACCCAAGCATTCTAGTGTCAAAATTTACACTTTTAAGTCTTTCAACAATGGTCACAGAGTCAATAAATGCTGAATGAAAAAATGGAAATAAGGGTACTTTAAAAACTGTGTTCTTCAAGTTGCTGAAATTAAGTGAAAATATAGTCATGGATGGCAAGCAAAGCAGGCAGGCAATCATTATCAGTGGAGAAATGTTAGATGGATAGATAGTTCTAGATTTATAGGTAAATAACTGTAATAGAAAGTTGAATGTGAAATGTAGGGTAACATATCAAATGTTCCTGAACCCAGTGGAAGTAATGGCTACCTCCTACATGGGTCATGATGGATATTTAATGAATGCTTCTTAAAGAAGTTTTCATTTGAACCAAGCATTGGATTTGACAGAGAATGCAGGTAAGATAGTCTTATAATCATCAAGGATATCTGGTAGAACAATTGAGGGCTATATTGAGATGTATTAGTAGTTTCTTTATCCAAAAATTTTGCATGTGAAATAAAATTGTTGAAAATAAATTGAGACCAAAAAATTATGAGTCTAGCATAATATCATTTTCTAATTTATACTTCTAGAAATAAGAACTTATTGGAAGTGTTTAGCAGTGAAGTATTGTGAATACAGCTGTGCAATATAGAAATTAGAGAGATGAATATGAAGGAGTGATAGTCATATCATTCACAGTGGAAATATTATGGTTTCCATCTTTATAGTGTCTTAGAAATTATTAAGAGACTAAACTGTCTTCACTCTTAATGTTTACATGATTCTAGGTCTTCATTATCTTCTTAATTTGGATAAACTTGTAACTTTTATAGTATGGAATCTCTAGCCCTCAAAACAAAAGTCCTGAAAAATGTTAAGATCATAAACTTGATTTATATTTTTGGAGTGTTCAACTCCACAGCAGTAAAATAAAAGATGTAAAGGAATATCAAAAAATATTTTATTGTAAAGATGTAAAGGAATATCAAAAATATTTTATTGATTCAGTAGTTCCTAAGCACTCTAGTCTTTTAGCAATGTTTATGAAATTGAGGATTTTGGGAGGTGGGAAAGAATAATGTAAAATATAGGATTCAGCAAATATTTTTCAATGAATGAATGAATTGGTATATAAGTCAGCCAAAGGGGTGCTGATGCAAAATACCAGAAATCTGTTGGCTTTTAAAAAGGGTATTTATTTGGGGGTAAAAGCTAACAGTTACCAGGCCATAAAGCGTAAGTTACTTTCCTCACCAAAGTCTGTTGCCACATGCTGGAGCAAAATGGCTGTTGACGTCTGCCAAGGGGTCAGGCTTCCTTGGTTCCTCTCTTCCTGTGCTTCTTTCTTCTCTCCAGGGTCAGCTGCTCTGCTTTCTCCACAAGGCCAGCTGTAGACTTTCAGACAAATGGCTCATCTCTCTTCTGGAGCCTCTGTGGAGTCTAATCGAGCCTTCTCTCCACTCCTGTGTGCTTACTTCCTGGGCTCCAGCAATAAACTCCAGACTCCCTTCTCTGTGGTGTGGTTTCTCTGTGAGTCCCCACCCACCAAGGGGGTGGGGATGCAACATCCTAATGACATGGCCCAATCAAAGCCTTAATCATTATTTAATCAAGTAAGTGAAACCTCTGAATCCAATATAATCTAGTAAGCCCAGAGGGACAGACCAGTTTACAAACATAATCCAATATCTATTTTTGGAATTCGTAAACAATATCAAACTGCCATAATTGGTATAGATGAAGTCAGTGAATTTGAAATATTAGAGAAATATTTGAATTTGACATCTTTTTTTCTGTTCTCTTACTGGTAGATATTTGACAGTTCATGTAAATTATCAGAATTAAAGAGCTTAGGACAATGCCCAAAACACTGCAATCTGTCATTAAAAGGTAGACATTATGAGGATGATGATGTGACTTTTTTATATATCAGCATGATAAGAATGCCCTGCCATGTCCCATTGTGCCAAAGTCTCTTTGATATTCAAAGTGATTTTTTCTTTATATTTAAAAAATATAAATAAATTGCCATTGTGGTAGTTGACTGATGACCCCAATTCTTAATACCACTTTGTATCTAGGCCCTTTGCCCTGGGGACAAGGCAAATTTTGCAGCCACTTGGCTTGCTGTGACCAATGGCAGATGTGATTCAAGCAGAGTCTTGGAACACACTTGAACATTTTAGCTTGTTTGCTATTGTGTCTCTGCCATTCATGAAAATGGTATGCCTGAGTTAGCCGACTTGTCCTAGGAGGAGGTTGAGAGACACGTGGAGCAATCCCCTACTGGCCGAGGACATATACGTTAGTTAACTTGAGTACTTTGGAAAGGTTAAGCTTTTAGCCCCAAGCAAGCTAATGCCTAGTTACTACACAGACTAATGAAAAGTAGTAAATTGTTGTTTTAAGCCACTGAGTTTTGGGTAGAATTTTTTTTTTTTTTTTTTTTTAAGATTTTATTTATTTATTCATTTATCCCCCCCTTGCTGCCCGCGCTCGCCAGGTCAGCCAGGTCAGCCAACCACGCCGTGCGGGCGAGCCCACCCCCACCAGGAGGCCCCGGGAACCGAACCCGGGGCCCCCCACATGGCAAACGGGAGCCCCACTGATTGAGCCACAGCCACCTCCCTTGGGTAGAATTTTTTAAACAGCAATAACTGACAGAATCTCTTCTGCACAGCTTTTATCAATAAAAGCGATCAAAATGTCTTGTCCAGTTTGGAGAGTAAGCACACAGAGAATTGGAATCTCTTCAAAGAATATCCATGATATTGTGAAAATTTTAAGCTTGATTTCTATTTCAGAAAACGAAAAAAGGAGCATCATTTGAACATCCTCACGTTCTTCCTCCCCATCTCCCTCAATTTCTTTAGAATCAGTTTTACATATATTTCAACTTCTTTCCTCATTTTTTCAGCTCTAACTGTGAAAAACAGATAACATTAGCTTATCAGACTGTTTTTCTTAGAGATAGTGCTATAAACCGTATGAGCTCTTTGGAAAATTCAATTCTAACACATTTGATATACTTCTACAAAACCGTTAGAATAATCCAGACAAATATCTGTTTATGTGATTTCAACTTACTCAGGGAGGCTAAATTAGAAGCAGAGTCATGAATCAATTACAAGTTTTGAGTCACTGAAAGGCAGAGAATACTAAAAAAAGCAGTCTTCTTGGGTTTCTACCTTTTGAATATTTCATTCAGATCTAAGACTCATAATCTTGAATCTCTGTGAGTTAAGAACTTTGGTAGCCATTAATGCTATTCAATTAAAAATATATATATATGGCTTCCTGCTATCCAGATACAATTCCAAAACACTTCTGTTTGAGTGGAACTATATGATCCATTCTGGCCAATGAACTGTGATTAGATTAAAAAAATATTTGGCCAGAGCTTTTAGTTGTTAGCATATGCCCTCCAGAGCTGTCTTTCTTTCTGCCATTTTGACTAGCAATATTTCAGATAGTGGCTCTTCCATTAATCTGGGAACTGAAAAAAGACATTATATAGCACAGCCCCTAGTCTATCTGTGACAAATGTCTTGTCCAAGTGTAAACATTAAGTGTGAAAATAGGTATATATAAAAGAAACTAGAAGAAAATTTGTTAAATGATGCCATTAGTAATTTCTGTGGTGGGAAATTACCAGATTTCTTTTACTTACTTTAGCTGTTATAAATTTTCCAAATATTACTCAATGGCCATACATCATTTTTTTTTAATTGGAAAATATACTCTATTTTGAATATATATGTACACTTTATATGCTTGAAACTACACCAGTTTGATAAATTAAATAAGAATTTTATAAAGTGGACATCTATTATATATTGCATGCCCCTTTTCCTTGTCAATTAGGGCCTGCCCTTTGTCTACTTCAAACCATTTGTTGAACCTTCATCAAGAAGCCTCTTCTCTACTAGAACAGGGAGGTATTAACTTTGATCTTTATTCCCAGGGGTGATTGGACTAAGAATAAAAGTGATTGAAGTAGAGCCAAGAAGAGTTTTTTCTTGTGGACTGATATGAATAGCAGGATCATTTCAAGATCTCTCTTTTGGAAATTGTAAGCTATGAAAACTTGCAACATCTAGTATTCATCTTTCACACCCTCCTCAAAAAGAAAGCCCACTGTACATAAAGAAACAGATTCCTGTCAATATTGTTTAAGCAGCTATATCCAGATGCCCCGAAGCCCCTGAAATTTGAGGGTGTTTATTACTGCAGCATAATCCAGATTTTCCTAACAAATATTTCATCAACAAATAACCTCCCTTCTTAAATAAACATGTTAGAGTTGGGTTTCTGTCACTTGCCACAACCAAAGGGGCATAAATAAAATGCTGATTTACTCTAGCTATTTCTGCCTTAAGAAAGCCATGGTGGATCTATAAGTCATATCCTAGTGTAATAGCTAGATATTTTAGTATAAAATCTCAGATGCTAATAGGGCTTCCCCCACACCTACATTCATTAGTAAGATGAAAAGTAGTATTGTTATAGAACTCCTGTACTATCTGTGGTATTAAGACTGAGGGATCTGCCATTTGAATCTGTTTGGACATGGAAAATACTAAATAATTTCTCCATTTGAAAAGCTATAGCTTATTAATTCTATTTACTGTGTGAAATATTGATCTATCAGAGCACATTTTTAGGAAATCTTTTAAATTCTCTGTATTTAAAATATTTTCTATTATTCTTACACAGCACCCACACATTCCATGTCTTGATAAAATAAATAGCTTTTGAGGAAACTGTTGATTATGTTATGACTAGTCTATGGAAACTCAAGTGTAACAGAGCAGCAACCATCGCTACCTGCAGAGTTAGAGAATTAAAATATAATATACTGGCTGTGTCTGATGATTTAGAAAACAATAGGTCAGCATTTTCCAGTCATTATGAAATAAGAATTGTAAAGCACAGCATTATACCAGAACCACTGTGTAATGGTTTATTATCCACAAATTAAGAAAGACAAGTTAGAGACTATTGGTAGTTAAAATAGCAATAGTTCCAATAACAAAAATAAAACATCTTTTGTTCATACATTACTCTAATGCATGACATATTATCATATATGATTTTTACAACTCTAAGTTTCTTGCTTCAAAGACTCTCTTTTCTCTATATCTTAATCCACATTACTCATATCTACACACTGGAAATAATTCTGTCCTTAGTCAGCAATGGAGTTTTAAGGAACTTTACTTAATATTGCCTCTTAGTTTCAAGTCAACCTTCTGCCTACCCAATTCCATTCTTCTTCTAATAGTGGGAAACAACTATATTGCTCCTGTTATTAAGTCACCACTTTAAGCCATTTCTTGGTTTCTTCAAGTCCAAGAATGTAATGTGGACACCTGCCTCATGTCATGTTATTGGTTTCCTCTTGCCTTACCCCTCCTAACTGCAACCAGATCTTCTTGATACCCACAGCATAGTGGTGAGGAAGGTGAAATTGGAATCAGAATGAAGGAGAGTTGACCTTATATAAGTCAATACTTTTTGCATCAGTTTGTAAAATAAATCTGTGAACTATTTGCCTCAAAATTTTGTTAAAAGAAATAATACTCATGCTATGCTTAGTGCAATGCTTGATTTGTAATAAGAACTCATGGAATAGAATCAATTGCTCATTTCCACATTTTATGTAGAGACTGGCACTGCAGTTTCTTGCTCAGTTTTTATTATGCCAATCTTCTCAACCATTCACTGGATTATATATGTTTGTTTGTAATTTGTCTTAATAAATCTGTCATGAATTAATATTGGCTAGCTCCATCCTAGCCCAGTCCCATTGATATGCCATATTTTAGACTCAAGCTACTTTGTACACATCCAAGGCATCCTTCAAATTGAAAATTTAAAGACAAAAAATAAGAACTTAGAAAAATGATTTATAACACATACATTCATACACATATGCATAGGTATATTAATTCATGCATACTTAAGTTGAACACAAATGGATCTTTAATTTATTGAAAACTTTTAGGCAGAGAATTATTTTCTCTGTATTATTCAATTCTTTTTTAAATGCAAATCACAAGAGGTTAAAACTTATTTTTAATGATACTGGGATATTATACTGCAAAAAATAAGATAAAATGTGCAATTTGCTAAATATAAAAATCTCCTTAATATTTGTATTGTTTAAAAAACTATACAAATATTATCACACAGTCACTTTCAAATATTAAATTAAAATTACTTTAATTTATATATGTAGAATATTTATTTAAGTAAATAGAGTACAAAGAGCATGCAAATCTTATAGGTAGTTTCTACGGACAATTAAAATATGTTAAAGGAAATCCTTAAACTATGTAGTAAACCTTAAAATTGCTTTAGGAAAGCTTCACAATAATGTCCTGAGTTCTTGTCATAGGAACATATTATGTTTCCACATTTATAGTGTTCTCAGGGAATGAGTTATGCTTTACAATTACTGCAAAAGGTATTTCCAAATAATTAATCCACAGTTTCTAAAAGGTGCTTGTTTTGTGTTTTGTCATTTTGCACATGAAAATTATTTTACTATATATGCCAAAGCTTTCTGATGTCAAAAATAAAATATACCAAGATTATCATAACCTTATCATAATATGCTATGTACTTTTTTAGGCTATTTAACTTAAAGTAGACAGTAGGTAAATAGATAATAGGTAGTAGAAAGAAGGACATATGTGTGTATTATTGGCAGGTATTAAGCAACATCTTGCAAAATGTGGAAAGATAAGGGCCATGATTGGATCTTATAGACAATGTGCTTGGTGGTACCCCCTCTGCTTAAACAGATTCTAAATAAAATCAAAGTAATTGATCTTTGTGAGGGTATACTCACCTCTAGGATAATTTTCATGTCTGTTGAAGGTATGTGATTATAGATGAAATAAAGATGGTTGTTGTTTCAGATGTGCTTAGTGTAAGAAAATGGTAGTTGTGCTAAGTTTCGGGAACGACCATTGATTTTGACACAAATGTCAAAAAATAGGAATTTTTCTGACTTTGGACTTTCAAAAGATCCTGAGGGCTACAGTCAATATTTTGAACAACCTACAATAGCAGCATGGTTCTTGAATACAGTTCAGTTCATAAATACAACTTACCCCTATATAAGACTTTACCTTTCAGACTTCTCTTGGATGGAATACCTCATAGATTTTGTTGGGCAGGCATCTGTTATCATGTGGTAGGCTGAACCAGAAAGTCATAAAATTATCAGGACAGATAATATCTGGGTATTGCCTCTCCTACAGCCCATGCTCAGGATAACTATAGGGAAACTAAGACATATTATGTAGAAAATTCAAGGCAGTAAGAGGTGATAGCCTGAAATATCCAGTGCCAGCTGATGTCTTGGTTTAATTTAAGTGGCTTGAAACTGGTGATCTGTTTTTACTAAAAAAAATTTTTAGAATACCTCATTGAATTAGTGCTCTCAAGTCTCTGAAGAAGTAATGATTGTAAGTCATTCCTATTTTTGTTAGTGAAAATTCATACATAATGAATTTTCTTCAACTTGCGTCACATTGTAGACTTTTTTGTTGCTTAGCTGCAACTTCACTTTTATGCAAAAGTGAATTTGATCAGAGTAAAAGAGTGAAACTGAATTTCTGAGGGTATCTGGCAAATCCTCAGTCTTATGATGAATTCAATTCATTTGAGTTGATAATACAAAATATGGCTCAGGAATTCCACTATGAGGCTCTCAGATACTTATTTTTGTAGATGGTCATAGAAGTAGTTTTAAGGCAGGGACCCAGACAGCATAACATATAAGATGTCAGGATGTCATATTAGGATGTCTTTCAGAGAGACTGTGATCACTTTTCAATTAAAATGTTCAAGAAATGAAGATGGCAGGATATTCAATAACTCACTTGTCATTTCAGAGCACCTAAACTGATGAAAAAATTATTGAAGGAAAGAAAAATAAATACTCTTTGCCACCCCACACTAATCCCAAAATGGATGAGAGTCTAAAATACATCCAGATAAAATTTAATAATACATTTGTTAAAGGACTTCAAGGATCGTCTGATAAGTTGACAGACTCACAGGTGTCCACACACTAGAGTTCCAGGCAGAAGCCAAGTTTTCCATTATTTTCTTTTATGAAAACTCATTATTTCTAACCCAATCTTTCAAAGACATGGTGAAACCCTGCTCCAAAATGGTTACGTGTGGATACCTTAACCTTGAACTCAGAGGAAGTATAACTGATTGATAAGAATATGGGCCTAATAACCAGATCAATTGCAAAGTTCCATTTGCAGTGGTGGTAATGGAGGTTATGATGGTGGTGGGCATGTTAGTAGCAATGTAGTAGTTAGGATGGATGTGGAGTCTGGGTTAGAAATGGATCCTCCAAAAACCCATTTTAATGCAAATAATTATGTGCATTATACAACAAAGCATATTAATTGGTGACCAAAAAAAGTGAATTGAATAGGCATTTAATGCATTTTATTTGCATTAAAGGTAAATTAATCATTGAAAATCTTAATTAATCTGATCTTTCTAAATGATCCAAAACAATTTTCAAATGATCACTAAAATTAAATACAAAATCATATTTGCTGGTTTTTAACTATGCTTTCTACCATGTTACTGTACTTACATGTTGGCAGTATCCAATAACAGAATTTGTAGTGTGCAAAATTTTTAAAAAAGGGTTAAATAAGATTGTATAGTCAATTCTGATTTATATTGTACATTGATATTGAAGTGAAAATCAAATTCTTTGGCTTATAAGTAAGATGTTTTTTTATTATATACTAACATATTGCTATAATTTTCTATTATTTAATTGCTTAATAATTATGACAAAAGAAAAATGGGAGAATTATGCAGTTCTGAATTAACCTTGAACTGCTATGTTCAGGATTTTAATTATAAGTTTAAATTAATACCATCTGAAATTTCTCATTTAGCCAAGTACTCCAGCACATTCTATGTTTCCTTACTACTTTAACTATATTAGCAATTGACCTTATGTGACTACAGAACTTAAGAAATGCATTTCACTAGTCAAAGACTGAGTTGCAACTAACTTATTGACATTCTCCTACTGCTGTAGCACACTTTAAGTCCACATATTATTTTGGGGAAAGCCACTCAATAACAGAACTCTGTAAAATATTACAAATAAATACATTCGACCTTCCAATTGACTTAGAAATGCAGCACAATACAGAATCTCTTTTATTTCATGATTTTTGTTATTTCTTTTTCCCTATTCCATTTGACTGATCTGCAATTTGATTTTATTTCATGACAACTTGGAAATAATAAAGTACATTTTTTACAAGATAGAAATTATGCTGTTTTTCCAAAAGTATATAATTCTTGTTAAGGATGAGTAATGGTAATATTCATGCCACTAGAGTGAGACTACAATTTAGATTTCCATCAGTTTAACAAAAGAAAATGATATTAGGCTAACACCCAAGAAATTTCAATCTCAAGCAGTCCAGACTTCCAAATTTCACAAGATCACATAAGTTAAGGTTCAGATTTTACTTCCAAAAACACTTTTCTGCATTATATAAGAGATTTTAAAATGTGTATAATACTTTTAATAATAGGTCTTAGCATGCGCTTAAATGATTATTATTGTTATGCATGAGAATGAGAGAATGGTGATTTTTGGTCTCTGAGTTATTTGAGCATAGAGAAAAAAATAGGCTTTGTGTTTTAGCTGTCAAGGCAATTGCTCAAATATAATTTTGTGGTTGGGTGACTCAAAAGTAGATTAGTTACAAAACTTCTGAATTTTGGCATTTGCTGTTCAAAATCCTGAATAGGAAGAATGGATGTCTTGTTTCACAATGTGCACTTAAAAAACAAAGTGGGAACAACAACAATCTGCATCTCATCACTTTATTGGGATTCTAAGCAATTTTCCAGTGCTCCTCCATTTAGAGTGGGACAGACTACAGCCCTCCAGATGTTTGTGCAGAAGGGCATTTGCTTTCACCAGCATTTTCCTGACCATAGGGGACTCCCAGTTGGCTCTGGACAAAGTCAACAGAGGCTTTGTGTCATTCCAAGTGTCATGCAGCTACCCTCTAGAGATGCTGGGCTTTTTATGTAGTCTGCCTATTGCTCAAGCACCTTTCCCATGAGCAAATTTCTTTAGTGCTCTCAGACAGTTTGCAAAGCACAGCAATAAAATGCTTAACTTAACATTATTAAGAAAATGTAAACAGTGTTTTGATAGATGTCCTGAGTCTACTCAAAGAACAGAAAATGTTGCATTGGAACAGCTGGCCACTTACTGATTTAAAAAGTGCAGAGAGGCTGAGTGCACTGTCTTCTATTTGCTTTTTTCTGCAATAGAATTTGAAGATATCCCTAGAGTATTGGTGCAGGCACTTGGGATAAAAAGAGGGATCTATTATGTGATTAATAGATACTTATAACTTAAATATAAGTTCTGAATCAACAAAATGCATGTTTTTTTTTTTTTAGCTACCCTTGATCCCTAGTTCTTTATTAAATTTCTTGATGGGCCTAATTACTCACAAATAAAATCATTTTCCTGTGATATTTAATCAAAAATACTAATCTCTAACTTCACACTTGCCTTCCGAAAGTTTTCTAATTTTATTTACTCTCAGAATATGGTTCTCAATTTTTAGAAATTTTTTTATCATCATTCACATGGTTCAGCTAGCCTAATCTTCCTGAGAATCTATTTTCAGTGGATTATAAAGTTCCCCTTAGAAAGTCTTATACTAGATATGATTTCTTTTGAAATTTTTAGAAAAATTCATTCATTAATTTTTGACAATCAGATGCTAAAATGATTGACGGTTAAATGGAATGCTTAATTTCCTGATTAGCATACATACTGGAACTATCTAATTTTCTGATTAAGGCTGAGTCTTTTGGGTTAGTATATATGCTAGTAGATATTTAGCTTCCCTTCTTTCTCAAAGCAGCTGAAACAAGAGAAAAGAACTTATTGATACTCTGTTTTCTGAAACTCTAACAAGAAGCCTGTAAACTTTACCTGACTATAAGCTCTTTTTTTTCATCATCCAAAACAGACAAAAAGAAGGAATCCAGGACCCCATAAGACCCTGATTAAATGGCAATATTCCATTCACTAGGCTCTTTCTACACTGTTATTCTTCTTTTTTTGATGGCTATCTGTCATAATCTTGAGACAGTATTCTCCTTATGAGTAATTTTATTAGTTGACCTAATAAATAATACTTGCTGTTGAGACCAATGAAATCCATTATAGGTCACAGTCTATTTTATTTTCTTTTGATCATGATCATCAAAAAATAGAAGCGACCATTTTGACAGCCTCACACTGATATACCTTTGAAGACCAAGTGATATTTAGAATTCACATCTTATTCCTGACTAGATACCACTTGATGCAAAGGAAGTAACTAAAACCGTTCAACTCTCAAAAACATAAAATAGGCTTTGCTTATGGTCAGACTATTTTCATTACAAGTAAAATAAATATATCCTTGTTTTTGATGCTTCAGAATGCTCAGGTTCAGTAATATTGGTCTGATGCTGCACTTTGGGATTAAGTCTGTTTTCCCAGGTATTTCTTATTAAAATGAAATTTTCTATTTATTACTTGATTAATTACAGATATTTCAATTTTTTTCTGGCATAAAAATCTTTTCAAATTACTAAGAGTTTAAAAGATTTCACATTTTATCGAATTACAAATACTCTTAATGTTGGTGAGTAGGACATAACCAAAAAATATAGAGTAGAGCTCAAGTCATAGAAACCAGAGTAAAAGAGAAGGGAAAGTATGTAAACTTTGTACTATGTCTTATTTTGAAGAAAGAGAGTCCTGTGATTCAAATATTTGTATGGGTCAGATTGTTTGTTAGTGAAAAAATTAATAATTTAATCTAGCACTCAACATTCTGCTTCACTTTTTAGATCCCTACCCAAGTGTCCATTGTTGTCTAAGTGTCTGGATGTCCATAAAATAAAAATAGAATAATAATCATAATAATAACAGCAATAACAGCAACCACAACAAAAGTAATAATAATAAAATAGTTCTGTGCTCTGGATATATTTTTCAGTCCACATAATAATTGCAGAAAAGAGACTATTATAATAGCTACATTATAACAATGGATCTGTGGTATGAACACCATTAACTTGGTGTGAGAGCTTGGAATAGACATAGTTTCTCTAAGGTAGGCTACTCTTCTATAAAGGTCAGGAGTTTGGTCAGATATTTGATGATATTCCTTTCCAGGTTTGAGCCTGTGTAATTCAATGATAGTTATTGAGCCTGATCCTCTTTGAACTATTTACAGCTTTTATTTAAGTAATTTTTATCTTCCTTAAATATATTTAAGTCAAATAGCAAATCTATAAGGGAGTTAATAAAATTGGGAGGCAAATAATTACACTTAGGTACATAATGTTGAAATATATAGAACATCTTTAAGCCTGCTAGTATTAGTTCTGTAGGTATCTTATGATAAGTCTATTGAGGATCATAGGATAGAATCCTCAAAGAAAATTTGATATTAAGCCAAATTGCCACTTCCTAAAAGCTATAACATGGCCACACACATTATATTCCTGAAAAATATATACCACACACAATAAACAATGGGCATGCTGGAGATATATAATTGGGACTCTTGTTGTCATGTACTACAGTTGATCCTTAATGTACATCTGCCCAAACATCCAAAATTTCCATAGGGGAAAAACTGTACCCCAGCCCAAGATTCTTTGTTTTCTCATTACTTCAATGGGAAAGACCAAACCCAGCTTTTTTAGCATGGGTTGCTAAAAAAGCATGGGTTGTTAAAAAAACAAACATTAAATGTGGGAAACAAAACCTTTCATATTCTCTCTTTCTCCTTATATAACTCATTATATAACTATGCAACTTTCATTTTCTCTTTTTTCTTTCACTTTCTATATATGTATATCCATATATATCCTAATATACAAATATATATATACATAAATAAATTTCCTACTGCTGCTCTAAGAAATTATCACCAACTTAGTATATTAAAAAAATACAAATGTATTATCTTACACTTCTGGAGTTAAGTCTCACAAGGGTCAGGAGGTCTGCTGTTTCAGTATTATGGCTGCTAAAACAAATACCATACAATGCATTGGCTTAACAAAAGGAATTTATTGGCTCATGGTTTCAGAGGCTAGAAGGCTTCTTTCCTTCTGGGGTTGATATATTCTGGCTGTCCAGTAATCTTTGGGATCCCTTGGTTTTTCCATCAAATGCAATGAACATTGTGGAATCTCCCCCTTCATCTTTCAGGTTCCATTTACTTCCAGCTTCTGGCTGCTCCCTGTGTCTTCTCTCTCCGTCTGACTTTCACTCCACTTATAACGGGCTCCAATACTCCACATTAAAGCCCTATCTAATTCAGTGGGGTCACACCTTAACTGAAGTAACA
Source organism: Tolypeutes matacus (assembly GCA_026826555.1). NCBI lineage: Eukaryota > Metazoa > Chordata > Mammalia > Cingulata > Chlamyphoridae > Tolypeutes > Tolypeutes matacus. The sequence goes on from JAKSZT010053883.1 coordinate 70,786,000, forward strand.
TTTTGAAGAGATTTTATTTACAATGGGTCCATCACCAGAATGCGGACAAAGACCTAGAACATGTCCAAACCAGGATACAGAATTCAATACAACACAGCTGCATTCTTCCTGGAGCCTTTAAGTGAAAATCCTTTTCTTTGCAATTTCAAACTTCTAGAAGCTGCTTCCATTCCTTGGATCATTCTCCTTCCTTATGTCATTTCAACCTTTACTTATACCATCAAATCTCCTTCTCTGCCTCTGACTCTTCTGCTTCTCTCTTACAAAGGCATTTGTAAGAATATTAGTCTGACCTGGCTAATCCAGGATGTTTCCCATCTCAAGATCCTTAATTTAATCATATCTGCAAAGTCTTTTTAACCATGGAAGGTAATTTATTAACAGGTTTCTGGGATTAGAACATAGGCAACTCTTGGCCATTATTCAGCCTGTCACATTTATAAAACTATAAAAACTTCATTACATGTATATATATATATATACACACACACACACTATATAACTATATAACAATATAACTTTCAATTTCACCCTGTCTATATACATGTGTGTATATATATAGAGGGAGATAGATATATACATATACATGCACGTATATAGAATATGGCATCTGCTTAGAAGCAATATATATGATGGAGGTAATTTGCATATTTTAAATCCTTGTCTAATTATTTAAACAATATTTAACTATTTAAAGCAAGTTCTGTTTATGTTTTGAACAACTGTTGATGTTAGTGTATAGTTTTTTCCATGTATAAACCCAATATTGAAACAGCATAATATAAAAATCAGTGCAACAGAAAAGAATCCAAATGGATATGCTTTTGTCAACCCAGGAGAAACAGTTTAAACTTTACCTCAGAGACTATGATAGATTATACAGATATCACAATATTACTACATATAAAAAATTCAGTATGAAAAATATCAGATCTTTGAACCTTATTGTACAACATTGAAATAGGTAATAAACTCAAAATAACAAGTTTGAAAAATAAATTAAAGATTAAATGGATAAACAAAGTCATGTTGATCCTATTGAAGTGCTGATTGGATCTTTTAGAGATAGCTATTGCTGCTGACCTTATGGATGTCCTTATGGAACTTCCCTCCAGATGCAGGTGACAATGCTGTGACTGATAGACACAAACAGGTCTAAGTGGTAGAATATAGGTCATAAAAATTCTATAGGCGTGCTCAGCAGTGCTTTATAACACCTTTGTGGAAATGAAATTTCTATAAAATAAATATATATGGAAAAGCCCTCAGCAAATAAAAACTGAATTTAAAGTTATGAATCTCCAAATCATCCATCTATCACTTTACTCTCTTTGAATTTATATTTATCTCCCCAAAAGGAAAGTATTTCTATTGTTTCAGATTCTTACCTAACACAGATCCACAAAAGCCAGCAATAAAATAATTTTATAAAATAAAAGCTATTAGTATAGTTTAAATGATGTTGTCTTTAAAACCAACACTATTCAGAAATACGTGCATTGTACTTTTTTCATTTCCTAAAAACCTTTATGCTCAGTACATAACCTTTGATATGTGAGATAGAGAAGCTTGAAAAGTTTAACATACCTTCCTTCAGGTCATATAGCTGAAAAGATTTGACTCCAAACATCATGTTCTTCTAACTCTTTTAGACTTTTTCACTGTTTTATTTTTGTACAACTTTAACTAAATCATAGTTTTAAGTACTACTTGAAGGGCCTAGCTAAAAAGTAAGGTTACTCCTTGGTGTGGTGAGAGTGGGTATGGAAAGAGATTAATAGCTCTACAACTGTCTCTGCCCACTGTTAGTGGATTAATAATGATCATGGATATCATCCAGATATTTTCTTAAAAAGGAGGGACATCACATTTTGTTTCTTCTGTTCCAATTGCTAAAAGGTACACTTAGAAGCATGGAAACCACTTGTCAAGTGTGAGATAACCAGATGTTCCCATGCTAATGCCTATATTATTAAGTTACTTTAATACTTGTAACCGTTGGGGAATTTGATGTAATTATGAATTCCAAAAATATAATTGGATCATGCTTGTAAACTGATCTGTTAATTTGGGCATGATTAGCTTATGATTAGGGCGTTGAGCCCCACCCATTGGTGGGTGGGGAATTGAATATAAAAGGCAAGGCAAAGAACAGAGTTGGAGCAGTCTTTTGAGAAGCAGTTTTGATGTTGGAAAAAGGTCCCAGGAGAAGAGAAGCAAGCTGTTCGCCTGATCGTCTACAGCTGATTTTGTGGAGGAAATAGGAGTTAAGCCCGGAGAGAAACGCAGCCCCGGGAAGAGAGGAATCCCAGAAGCCTGAACCCTGGCAGCTGTCTTGCTCTAACACGTGGCAATGGACATTGGTGAGAGAAGAAACTTAACGCTTTATGGCCTGGTATCTGTGGACTTCTACCCCAAATAAATACCCTTTATAAAGACCAACCCATTTTTGGTATTTTACATTAGTACCCCTTTGGCTGACTAATACAATACTAAAGCACTAAATTTAATTTCTGAGTTGAATTGGTCAATATGTGAAATTTGAATGGAATTAAGAGGGGAAAATCATATTGTTAGTATTCATTTTATTGTTCTAAAGAGTATATTACTATCTGAGAAGATATACTCAAGAAACATGACTTAGCTTGTAGAACCATGGATTAAAATACATTGATCAAAAAATAAAAGAGGAGTTGTCTCCTATAAACATAATAGCAATATTATGCTTTTATTTCAGGACAAGCAATATTTGAAAAAGTTAGACCATAAGATGAAGTAGATCCACCTCATGGGACCAGAGTTAGTAGTAAAATTTAGGGCAAGACACTTTAGATGTAAGGATGGATATTAGGAAGCAGATTATCTGCCTACTTCATTCTCTCCATAGTTCATGCACACATGGTTATTGTTCCCAGAAGAATCAGTCATTGGTTGGCAGATTCTCCCAGTTAACTCTCACTAATATAGTATTTATATATTAAGGCAGGATGTTATATCATCTATGGTTTGACTTTCAGAGAATATAAAATGTAATTAAATGGGCATATAGAAAAGAAAGTGAATTAATGTTTATTGAGCTCATTTTATACATCAAGCAAATGTTCAGGGCTTTAAATAAATCATCTCATGTAATGTCTATTGGGAGGCTTTCACTTTCAAAAATGATGAAATATTAACTTATACATTAAAAAAACAATGTGAAACAATGATTTGCAGATAACCTCATCTGTGAATTTGCTGTGTTGATGAAGCATATTCAGAGTTTGAGATCAAAGTGGCTAAAATTTGCAGGGTAAGGAGCAGAAGTGGCCCAAGCAGTTGAATGCCCTCTTCCCACATGGGAGGTCCTGGTTTTGGTTTCTGGTCCCTCCTAAAGAAAAAACAGACAATGAGCAGAAACCATGAACAGACAACGAGCAAACAATGAGAAAACAGATGACAGCCAAAAAAGAAAAAAAAAAATTTTTGCAAGGTGGTATACTTGAGAGAAGGGAGTTGCACACAGAGAGATAACGTATTCCAGACTGGTTCTTTGAGTATTTTTTGTCTAAGTACTGATTTGCATGTGAGGGAGAGAATACCAAGATAAAGGAAAAACCACCAGAAAAAAATAATAACAGGCAGAAAAAAAAAAAAGATCAGAGTTCACACAGGGCCAGGATTAATTTGTATTTTTACCAGTAAGATGGATAAGACTTTCAAACATATGGGACATTAAGCAGCATTCTGAGAAAGGTATTGTCACAAATAGATATTGCTGCAGAGCCCTAAAGTAAAGGATACTTATGACTTCTACTAAGAAAACATCAAAAGAATACTCAAGAGGATCAAACTCATTGCGAGGGACTTAAATATACAACAGAAAAAAGAAGAACAAACCTACACTAGTTAAAGGAATAAAATAAAATTCATCAACCAACAAAGTACATTCACATTTGGCATCAAATGGAAATGACTAAGCATGCAAAAAACAAGAAAATGCATAGCGAGGAGAAAAATTTATCAATAGAAACAGCCAGAAATAACAGAGGTCATGAAAGTAAGTGAGAAGAATGTTAAAACTGCTATTATAAATATTATTTCATGTGGTCAAGAAGGTAGAGAAATGTATGAACATGAGGAGAAGAATTACAGAAGATTAAAATGACCCATACCACAGTAACAAAAGTGAAAAACACAATACTTGAAATGCAGAATAGACCAGAAGAAATAAACAACAGATTAGAAACCATGCAAGAAATAGTGAACTTGAATCTATAGCAATAGCATATGTCAAAGAGAAAAAAAAAATTAGAGAAAATATCATTTGGAAAAATGAATGGAGATGAGTGAGCTGTGGGACAGTATTAATAACTAACATGTATGTAACTGGAGACCATAGGGGAGAAAAAACAAAAACAAAAATAAGAATTGGAAGAAATAAATTATAAGGGATGAAAATATTCCAAATATGGTAAAAAAATATAAACCCTCACTATTTTAAGACAATAAACCCTCAAATCCAAGGCATGCAAAGAATTTCAAGAAGAACAAATATGAACAAAATCATACCAAAGTATATCATAATCAAATATCTGCAAACCCATAATAACAAAGCATCCCAAAAGGAGTAAAAAATAATAGAATTCTTGTTAGAAACTACAGAAACTAGAGGACAGAGGAGAGAGATTTTTTAAAAATTTTTTAGTAAGGCTAGTAAAAAGATTTATTGGAAAATGGGGGAAAAGAACAGAACTTGCTGAGAAATGGGATAGAAGGATAGAAATACACACCGAGATTTGATGCCAGCTCCTCCAGGCAGAGAGAGTGGAGTTTTGCTTGTGTGGTCACCTTTTAATTTGTTAATTATTCCTCCCCTTGTTAATGCCGGGGGAAAGGGGGCAGTTGTTTTTTGGTTACCCCACTAATGGTAGGGGCTAATGGTGAGGCCAGTTTGGAATACCCAGGGCCTCCCCTTCAACTGGGACCTCAAGGTCAAGGTCAAGGTCTCGGTGGGGTCTCACAGCCATGTTGTCTGTCGGTAATGTTATGTTGGCCATGTTGTCTGTGGGTAATGTCATGGCTCATCTTCTCCTCGATTCCCTGTACTAAACTGCCTCAACCTTCCTCTCAGAGAGTTCACACCCTTATTCTTAAGTGAGTTGGAGACAGATTTTTAAAATAGTTGGCTAGAATTCTATAAGAAGCAAATATATCTTTCAAAAATGAAGTGAAAATAAAATTTTATTCAGATAAACAAAAGCCTCGATAATTAATTACAAGCAGAGGAGCAATAAAATAAATGTTAAAGAAGTTAAGGTGGAAGGAAAATGATACCAGAAGAAATGTGAATCTACACAAAGAACTGAAGAAAACAAGGAAAGGTATTATGTGGGTAAGTTTAAGAGATATTTTATCTCATTTAAAAAATCTTTTTAAAAGATAAATTATTTGTTAAAGGAAAACTATTAAAAACGTAAATTTTTAAAAATGTGGGAATAAGATGTATTACAACAATAGCATAAATTCTGGGAGGAAGAAATGAAAGTTTAATGTTATGGGGCTTTACATTATACATGAAATATTATAATATATTCTGACTATACTAAGGTAAAGAAGTATATTGTAACTCTTAAAGCACCACTTAAAAAAGAAACAATGGAAGCTAATAATGGAGATGAAAGAGAATTCTACAAATTAATTAATCTAAAAGAGGCAGGGAAAGAAGAAAAAAGAAACAAAGAATTAATGGGATGAATAGAATGAAAGTACAAAATGGCATATTTAAACCATCAAGATGAACTATATTCTAGAGCATGAAAAAAATTCATAATTAATATAAGATACTTAAATTATACAAAATATGTTTCTGCTGCTAACAGAAGTAATTTAAAAATAACTAAAAGAAAGATATCTGGACTATCATCAAATAATTAGAAATAATAATTAAAAACACACTTCTAAATATCCTTTGTTTATGGAAGAAATCAGAAAGGCAAGTAGAAAATATTTTATATTGAATGGAAATAATAAAGCAAATTATTAATATGTGCTGAATAGAGCTCAGGTTGTCATTTGAGGGAAATTTATGGCATTCAAGAGTTATGTTAGAAAAATAGAAAAATTACATATCAGTAGTCTTAGTTCCTACCTTAAGAAACTAGAAAGGAAGAGTACAAAAAACCTAAATTAACCAGGCTGAAAAAAACAATAAGGAGAGGAAGTCATTAAAAGAGATAAAATAACAGCAACAATGAAAAAACAGTGAGAATGAGAGTGAGCTCTCTGAAAATATAAGAGAAATAAACTTATAATTCTTGAATTTATAATTCTAGCTAGTATTATGAGGAAAACACCAAAATCACCAATGTGCAGATATAAGAAGTTACATCACTGAAAAAATATTACAGATATTAAAAATATAAGAAAAAATTAAATATATTTCTACCAATAAATTCAACAATTTAGATGAAATAGATAAATTACATCAACAAAACAAAATAAAAGCTCATTAAGAAAAATGTAGATAATTGTAAGTGCCTCGAATTCATTAAAGAAACTAAAGTTATAGTTAAAAACCATAGAAAACACCAATATTAGATGGTTTTACTACTGAATTACAACAAATATTTAAGGAAGAAAAATTGCTATTCTACCTTAGAAGAGAGTGATAGAAAATCATTACATTTTATTTTAATGTGCCAGCATTGCTTTGATATCCAAATCAAAGACATTAAAAGAAGATAACAGAAGAATATGCTGCATGAACACAGGTTAAATAATTAGCAAAATTTTAACAAATCAAACCCAGTTATAGCAATATGTAAAAATGCTATTACAGTACAACCATGTAGGTTTTATCTCAGAAATTTATAATTGGTTTGACATTTCAACATCATTCAATATGACAACTATATTCAAAAAATTAAATAAAAACATCATATGCTCTTCTCAATAGATGCAGACAACACATATGACTAAATTTAACACAGTTTTTGGTATTAACTTTCATCAAATTAGGCACACATGGATGCATCCTCAACATGATAAAAGGCGTCTACAAAAACTCATGGGTAGCATCAACCTTCACCCCTAAAATTGGGGAAAAATATCAAGGATGTTCACTCTCAAGATATCTTTTAAACTTTTATTGAAGGTCATAGCCAGTTCAATAAGGCAAGAAAAGGAAATAAGCTGCAGAAGGAAATAAATAAAACCATATTTTATCCACAGACAACATGGTTTATTTACAGACCACATAGACAATCCCAAGAAATTTACAAAAGAAAAAATAAGTGAGTTTAGCAATGTTTCAGCATGTGAAATCAACATAAAAATCAATTTATTTCTATATAGTAGAAACAAAATCTCACAACATTTTTTTGTAGGAATTTTCAGGCAGATATTAAAATTTATATGAACATGCAAACTATACATAATAGCTAAACATTTAAAAAATATAAAACTGGAGTATTTGTTTTTATCCAATTTCAAGATTTGTTATGGAGCTAAATTAATCAAGAAAACAAGGCATAGACTTAAAATAGATAAAAATATAAAAGAAACAAAATAAGATGTTCAAAAATAGATCAACATTTATCTGGCAAATTGATTTTCAAGATAAGTGTCAAGGCAATACTGTGGGGAAATGATAATATTTTCAACAAATGGTGCTGGTACAATTGGGCATTTATATGCATTAAAATCAATCTCAACACTTATTTCATCTCATACACAACAGTTAACTTGAGAGGCCCAATAGACATAATGTAAAGCTGGAAATATAAAACCTCTAGAAGACAAAATAGGAGAAAATCTTGGTGACCATTGGTTAGTCAATGATTTATTTAATAGAACACACAAAGCATGAGCTAGAAAAGAAAATTTGGTAAATTGAACTACTCCAAGATTAAACACATTTTTTTCTTCAAGTACTACTATTAAGAAAATGTAAAGGCAAGCCACAGACTGCGAGGCATTTTTTTTTTTAACAAACATATATCCACTAAATGATTGATATCGAGAATGCATAAAGAACAATTGAACTTCAAAAGTAGGAAGACAAATAACCTAAATTTGAACAGACATTTCACTGAAGAAGATAAATGGATGGTAAATAATGATCATCAACATTATTAATACTTGGGAAAATACAAATTATGACATCCTTCTTATACTTCTACATAATCACAATAATACCTAAAAGTGAAAGACTGACAATTGCAAGTGTTGGGATGATGCAGCACAACTGGAATTCTCATACATTGTTTGTGGGAATAAAATGGTAGTCACTTTGAAAAACAGTCTGATAGATTCTTTGAAAGTTAAACATACCGTAAGTCCCAGAAATTCCATTCTTAGGTACTATACCCAATTTACCATATATTCATGCAGATAATTTTATGCAAATATTCATTGCAGCTTTATTTTTGATAACCAAAATTGGAAATACCCCAAATATCCATCATCTTGTGAATACATAAGCAAAGTGTGTTGTAACAATATCATAGACTATTGTGCAATATAAAGAAATAAACCAATGATATAGGTATACACATGGATGTATCTTAAAAAAACTTTATGACAAGTGAAAGAAGTCACATACTGTATGATTTCATTTGTATGACCTTCAAAAAAAGACAAGGTTATTGTTACAGAAAGTACATCAGTACTTATGCAGGATCAGGGAGTCAGTGGATGGAACTGGCTACAAAGTTCCACATGGAAACTTTTTGGGGTGATGGAAATAATCTATATCACTATGGTGAGATTTAAAGAATTGTATATTGTGTCAAAACTCCAAATTGTACACTTGAAATTTATTAACTTTATTATGTGTATTTTGTACTTCACTAAAGTTGACAATAATTGATTTGGAGGAAAAATCCTTTTGGTTGTAGATATTACATACTGAAATAAATACTGCAAATAATTGAGTTTAACTGGCAAATGCCCTCTTACAATGTTATTCACTATAGTACTGAGCAAGTTTAAGAGCTTGTTTTGTTATTATTCCAATATATCCTACCAGAAGTCAGCAAACTTTTCATAAATGGTCAAATAGTAAATATTTCAGACTTCTTTTTCATATGATCTCTGTAACAACTACTCAACTCTCTTGTAACATGAAAGCAATGATAGGCAATGAATGAAGGAATGAGCATGGTTGTTCTACAATAAACTTTATTTATAAAACAGGTAGTAGGTAGTCTGATCTGATCTGTGGGTCATAGTTTGCTCATCTCTGGCTAGATCCTCAGTAATTGAGCTTGACCTCAGTTATCTGAATAAAACCATTTACAAGTTGCCAAAACATGTTTGTTTTTGGTTTTACCGGTTTTTATCTAAAAAAATACTTAATCTTAGAATCTTTTCACCTATGTATAATTCTTAGTATACTTTTCTTCTACCAGAATTCTGAAGAAATTGCTTAGGAATTTCTGCTTTATTAATGTGCAGTTCATAACTCTGGGAAGCTCTACAGGGATTACTTTTTAAAAGCCATCATTTTTGGAAGAGTAAATATTTATTGTTTCTACTATGGGGAAGGACTAGGCTAAGTCTTTGTCATTGATTTATTCGTTCACCAAATAGATTTTATAGGCATATGCCAGGCTTGCTGCTTGAGACATATTAGTGAACAAAACAACAACAACAACAACAAAGCTGTCCTTAAAGGGCTGTGATTTTGGCAGGGAGAGGCAGAAAATACGTGATAAACATAATACATCAGTGAAATATATGAAATGGCAAACTGTGCTAAGTGCAATATAAAAAGAGGGCACAATAAGGAATTAAGGGATGCTGAATCATGGAGAAAGAGGGGCATATTGCAATTTTAAAGTGGATGTTAAGGATTGGCCTCTAGAGATAATGATATCAAGTGATTTAGCCATATGAATATCTGGGGAATGAGAATTTCAGGCAGAAATAATGGCCACCATAAGGATATAAGGCTGGACTCAGGAAATCTAGTTGGAAAGCCATTGCAGTAATATGACATGATGGTAGCACCTAAGAAGGTGATTGTAGAGGAGATGGAATAAGCATTCAGATGTTGAGTATTACTTTAAGTAAGAGCCAAAAGGATTTCCTGATGTGTTGAATGAAGTTTGTAAAGAAAGAGAAGCATTAAGTATGACTCCAAAGATTTTCGCCTTGAACAAGTGTTTGATATATTTAATATTCAAATATACATTTTTAAAAATTAATTGAGATATATAATTCATACATGAACATATATAAACAATAAGTGTATACCAATAGTTGTGAACCTACAAAACAAACATATATAACATCATACAGGGCTCTCATACCTCACCCTACCACCAAAACCTTGCACTGTTCTTAAACATTTTTATCTAATGATTAAAGAACATCCTCAAAATACTGCTACTAACCAAAGTATTTTACCCCAGCCCACTCTATTTTATTATTCTTATATCAGTTATACATGAACATACATAAATAATAAGTGTATAGTAAAATTTGTGAACTTACAGAGAAAACTTCATAAAAACACACAGGGGTCCCATACATTAACCCCTCACCAACACCTTGCATTGTTTTGAGACATTTGTTACAAATTATGAAAGAATATTATCAAAATCTTACTACTAATTATAGTCCTTATCTTACATTGGTTGTATTTTCCCCCCAAACCTACCCTATTATTAGTTTTTAAATATATTTTTATGACAGGAGTTGTAGACTTAAAAAACAATCATGCACATGTGCAGAATAACACCCCTCCATCAACATACCACACCATGGTGGAACATTTGTTAACGATTATGAGATAATATCATCTGATTATTACCAGGTCCACAGTGTACATTTGGCACATATTTTCCATATTCCCCCAATATCAACACAGTATATCTTTGGCATAGATGCAAGAATATTACATTATTACTATTAACCACAGTCCATAGGTCACTCCAGTTGTATTTTTCCCATGCTTCTCCACATTCATATCACCCTGCAATAGTGATGCACATCTGCTCTAGCTCACATAGGACACTCCTGCATCTGTACCATCAACCACAATTCTCATACACCTCTGGGTTTACTGTGCTATTCAGTCCCTAGATTATTCTCTAGTTTTCTGTCAATTGGCATTTACATCCCTAGACTACCATTTTCAGCCACATCCCCACTTATAAGCCAGCTGTAACTCACTATAATATGTTACCATCAACTCTGTACATCTCCACACTTTTACAGTAAAGCTAATTAAAACTTCTACATACATTAAATATCAGTAGTCCATCTCAATCCTCTTATCTCCTTTAAGAATCCACCACCTACTGCCAGGTCTTGAAGATATTTTCCTACATTTTCTTCTAGAAGCTTTATGGTTCTTGCTTTTATATTAGGTTTTTTATTCATTTTGAGTTAATTTTTGTATAAGGTGTGAAATAGGGGTCCTCTTTCCTTCTTTTAATATGGATATCCAGTTTTCTCAGAACCATTTGTTGAATGGACTGTTCTGCCTGAGCTGGGTGGGTTTGATAGGCTAGTCAAAAATCACTTGACCACAGATGTGAGGGTCTGTTTTTTAACCATCAATTTGGTTCCATTGGTCTATGTGTCTATCTTTATCCCAGTCCCATGCTGTTTTTACCACGGAAGCTAGGTAATACAACTTAAAGTCTAGAAATGAGAGTCTTCCAAGTTTAATTTTCCTATTTAAGATATTTCTGGCTATTCAGGACTCTATCCTTCCAAATAAATTTAATAATCATATTTTCCATTTATTTTAAAAATGCTGGTGGGATTTTTATCAGGATTGCTTTGCATCTATATATCAATTTGAGTAGAATGACTTCTTAATGATATTTAGTCTTTCAGGCAATGAGCATGGAACGTTCTTCCAATTATTTAGGTCTTTTTAAAAATTTCTTTTAACAATAAGTTGTAGTTTTCTGAATACAAGTGCTTTACATCATTGGTTAAGTTTATTCCTGAAATTTGGGTTTTATTTGTCATATTTTATTTTCACCACTCTTTTGACACTTTTAGTTACTTTTTTACTGATATAATATTCATTTCTGGATTCATTTCCAGGACTCTCTCTCCTGTCTTTCCTTTTCAGGCTGTAGCACACCCTTTAGTATTTCTTGCAGAGCAGGCCTCTTGGTTACAAACTCTCTGTTTCTGTTTATTTGTGAATATTCTAAACTCACCCACATTTTTGAAAGAGAATCTTGCCAGATATAAGATTCTTGGTTGGAAGTTTTTCTCATATAGCATCTTAAATATATCATACCACTATCTTTTTGCCTTCATGGTTTCTGGTGAGAAATCAGCACTCAACCCTATTGGATATCTCTTTTTTGTTATGCATTGATTTTCTTTTGCTGCTCTCAGAAATCTCTCTTAATCTTTGGCAGCTGACATTTTGATTAGTATGTGTCTTGGAGTTGGTCTATTTGGATTTTTTGGATGGGAGTACGTTGTGCTTCTTGGACATGGATATCTATGTAACCCTTCCATAGGGTTGGGAAATTTTCTACCATTACTTCTTCAAATATTCCTTCTGCCCCATTTCCCTTCTCTTCTCCTTCTGGGACACCCATGACATGGATGTTTGCATGTCTCTTGCTGTCATTTAGTTCCCTGAGATTTTGTTCAAGTTTTTCCAATCTTTTCTTCATCTGTTCTTTTGTATGTTCACTTTCAGAGGCCATTTCTTCAAGCTCACCAGTCCTTTCTTCTGCCTCCTCAAATCTGCTATTATATGATTCCAGAGTATTTTTAATTTCATTTATTGCACCTTTCATTCTCAGAAGGTCTGCTATTTTTCTATGTATGCTTTCAAATTCTTCTTTGTGCTCATCCAATGTCTTCTTAATATCCTTAATCTCATTAGCCATCTCATTGAATTTATTAAGATTTCTTTGAACATCTATGATTAGTTGTCCTAACTCCTTTATGTCATCTGGAGGTTTATCTTGTTCCTTTAACTAGGCCATATCTTCCAGTATCTTGGTGTGGATTGTAATTTTTGTTGGTGTCTTGGCATCTGACTTACTACAGTATTTATTCTTGGTGCAGCTTTTCTTTTTAGTTTAGGGCTTCCTGCCTTTTCTCCCTTGCTGGTTGTGTAGTAGGAGCCAAGGATGTAGTTGGTGCTGTAAACTGTGGAGGCTCAAGCTGCCCTCATTGCTCCAAGGACCAATGAAACTTCTCCCAACTTTCTAGTTTGCCAGGGGTAGGGACACAGCCACAGCTGTTTGCAATAATCCAACTCATGGAGTCCTAGACTGTAGCTGCACAGAAAGACTGATGAAGCTTCACTACCCTTTCTCTCCTGCCTGGCTCGGATCGAGCTACAGGTGTGGGCAGCAATCTATGCAGGGCAAGTCCAAGATGACTGCAGTTGCCCTGGGAGACTTCTGATTATTCAGTTTGTGCCAGCTAAATGTACCTGCAGTTACCTGGATAGGCTGGTACAGGGCCCTCCAGCTTCCTTCCTGCTAGAGGTTGGGCTGAAGCCTAGGCTAGGGCTACAGGTCAATCTGGGTGGAAGAAACCAGTCTCTACCATCACTGTGATATTCAGTCAGCCTGGTTTCCCCTCATGCTGGGGGTGGAGTCAAAATGGTGGCTACCAGCCTCCTTCTGACTTGGACAGGCTCAAACTTTAGCTGTTCTTAGGGTCATACTTTATCCAGCTGAATTTACTAATCAGTACCTGAAATTGGTGACCAACCGTCTCTTCCTCCCCTGTTTTGGGGAAATGAAGCTTCCAAATCTTGTCACATAATAGCTCCTGGGGTGGCTTGCACTGCCAAAGTAGGATGATCTCCAGCCTCCACGGTGTGGTCTGTAATTTCCCAGAGGGGCTGGCTCAATTTCCCCCAGCTTCCTCCCTGCCCGAGGCAGGCCTGGGGCTTAGGCTAGAGATGCATTCTGATCGAGATGGAAAGAAACCGGTCCCTACCAGCACTGTGGTTTTCAGTCAGCCCTGCTTCCCTTCGTGTCAGACACGGAGTTAAGATGGAGGCCACTAGCCTCTTTCTGACTTGGACAGGTTCAAACTTTAGCTGTTCTTAGGATTATACTTTAATCCACCAAATTTACCTATCAGTACCTGAAGTTGGCTCCCAACTGTCTCTTCCTCCCTCGTTTTTGGGAAGAGGAGCTTCCAATTCCAGCCACGGAACAGTTTCGAGGCAGTTTGTGCCTCCAGTGGAGGATGGGCTCCATCCTCCGTCGTGTGGAGTGCTCTAGTTACAAATCTTCTCTGCAGATGGGCAGTCTCCTCCTTCCATTCTTTCAAGGATGTTGCAAGATGCACTTCCGGTCTCCTGGAGCCCCTAAACAAGTGCTCTAGATATCTCTGGGTGATCACCAACTGCCCCATAGCAGGAGCGGATTCTAGGAGCTCTTTGCTCTGCCTCCATCTTGCTGGTTGTCCTCAAATATACATTTTTGATATAGTTAACAGCTTAAAACTTCACTGGCAAATACTGGCAAATGTGGAGAATGTGTTAAAAGTATCTGACATGCAGAATAATACTATTTAACAATTTTGGTTAGGAGTAATTGTTTTAAGAAAAGCATCTGAGAAAAGATACACAGATTTGTGCTTATATTTTTCTTTTTTCTGTGCTTACATAGTTATTAATATTACCATTGTTACACCCACAACATCTTGTTTGCATTTATCTTTTTTCATGTTTATTGCCCAGTTTGATCTATGAGCTCCTTTATATGGGGTCTATGGATTATTAGCTGTATTTTAACCACAGCAACCATGTTATATGTCACATAGAAGACACTTAATCAGTACTGACCCTAAAATTAATTAAATTATTATTTGATTAGTTTTAGCCAATATATGTTGAATATTTGCTGTGGTTCTGTGCCTATGTTAAGTACTTTACATGCATTATTTCATTTTATTGTCACCAAAAGAATATGGGGCATGCACCATTGTCAACATATTTTAAGGATGAGCAAATTAAGCCTTACAAGGTGTATTAGTTCAAAATTGTCCCCAAGTCATATTGCTAATAAATAGAAGGAAACAAATTTGGCTACATAGCCCATACTGTACAACACTACACCATACAAATAAACTAAGCCACATATTCACAATTAAAAATCAGGGGTTGAGGTTGGCAGGGCAGTTTGGGATCTGGTGTGGATTTTCATCTTCTTTTTGACAAGAGTTGGCAGAGGGGTCACTCTACACTGGATGACTATTTTTTCTTTTTGTCCCAGCAGTACTTTGAAGACTGTAAAAATTTGCCACTTAGAAAAGTGCTGGTTTTATATACTGAAGTCTTATTAATCTATTGATTGGTCATATATTTATTAATTAGCCACTGTGTTATAGATGCATTTTAAGCAATGGAAATATTAAGAGTGAGCAAAATAGGTAGCTTGCTTTTCTTATGGAATATTCATTGTAATGAGAGAGACAGACCATAAATATACAGATATATAATAGCTGTGACCAACTCCCACATATTTTCTGGGCCTTATCAACAGTCAGCTCTTCTGTGAGGATGGCCCTGGCCACTCTATCTAAAATGTCAACCCCTATACCCCTATTTTATATTCCACTTCCTTAAATTTCTCTTGTTAATAATTTTCACTAATAAACACCTTTATTTATTTTCTTTTTTATTGTGTATTGGCTCACTAGAATATAAGCCAAACAAAGGTGGAGATTTCTGTTTACATTGTCCACTACTTATACGTCAACTCTTAGTATTTTGCCAGGCTTAAGGTAGGTACTTATTAAATATTGTTAAATTAATTTAGTTAATTCTTTGAATTGGAAACCTTGCTCATCACTTGACATTATGATGGAAGATGATTGGTTGGAAAATCGTAAGTCTATTAAAGTAGTTATTCTTTTAAAATGATGGATATTTAAAATAACATTATTTTAATTATAATGTTTAAATATATATTTATTTTTCAGACTCCCAATGTGGTAATAAGGCCTTTTCTTTGATAACTCTAACTGCAGTTCCACATTGTGTTAATAAAATAAACAATATTAAAGTGACGTAAACTAGGATATTAGGTTCTGTTTGTTTTAAAGTTGAGTTAGAACTTAGAGGCATTTGTAAGGAAAGTGGTCTCTAGGTGGCAACCGTTTGGATTCTTTACAAGTTTCCCATTCCTTGATAATTTTCTTCCATACAATATGACAATAATATATTTAGTTCATTTGTCTTTTTTTTTTTTGATTTTAAATTTCATTTTAATGAAATAAAACCATTGTAGTTTTCTTTCAGTGCATTTGGGGTTCCTAAGGTAAGAGTTGAAAAATTTGCTAAATCCTAAATTTCCAAAATATTTAACTTGGTTTTCATAAAAAAACATTCCTTATTTTAATACCTTATTTATTACATAATTAAGAGCTGAAGTTACAACAACATATATGTCCAGCATAAACATAACTGCCCATTTCAAAAGATACATCTCAATTCTTGAGGATAGAAGTAGGCTGTAATGTTACTAGTCTCAAGATCCTATATGGTTTCTACCTCTGATTATGGAATGGTAACTGTTACTGGACTTGCCATCCTGCTACACAGAAATAGAAAACTGGACATACTATGTAAAACCAATGTTTCAGATATTGGACCACAGACAGTACAGAATTATATTTCTCAAGAAAAAGAAAATAAAACACCTATGCCCTATGATTTTCTTCGTTTCTGCTGGCAGACAGGAGGTGATCATAAGCAGGGCATATCCATCCCACTTGTTTAAGCAGATAAAGATTACAGATAGAAAGATTTGGTTGGCTAGAATTTTTGGAAAAAGAGATGCATAAATGTGCAATTAAAATTTAACCTGATTCTAAGGGGCACATTTGTAGGGTGGGATACCACAAGTGCTGTAAAAAAAGAACAACTGCAGAGGAAAGAAAATCTACTACAAAGCTGTGAGTTGAAAAATTTCCAGAGCTCACACATTTGAATTCTGATCATTCAAAGTAAAGGGTATCAATGAACCTGTGAGACATCTAATAGAAACCCCAACGTATAGACGTTTTCAGCTGTGGATAATTTTGCCCCTTAAGGCATATTTAGCAATGCCTAGCTACAGCAGTGGCTGGCACAACTGAAGAGTTGTTATTAATGGCATCTTGTAAGTAGAGGCCAGGGATACTCTCCTACCACAAAGAATTTATCAGCTCCAAATGGGAATAGTGCTGAAGTACATCTTGGTAGTTATTCTTTTTTTTTTTTTTTTTAACTTTTTTTTTTTTATTATGGGTAAAAATCAAAATTCTCACAATACATACAAACATTTGCAATATGATATATAAATATATATGCATATATGTGTATTTGCTTACAAAAATGTTATTTATATATATATATACACATATATTTTAAGAGGTGTTTAGATTACCCAAAATATTACATGGAACCCACTGGGATTCTCATGTTCCCCACCTCCCACACCTCCCACCACATCCCACACAAACATCTCCCACAGTGTGGCCCACCACCCTCAATGAACTTACACATCCTGGAGCCTTGCCACCAACCATAGACCACAGTTCTGGTTCTGGAGTAAAGGCTACTTTAGACCTGCCCAAAGTTTAAAATTAAGTTGTGAAACGAAATAGCAAATATGCAAGTAATTTAACTCACTGCCAATTAAAACACAGCTCTCTTTAAAGGAAGAAACAGAATCTGAACAGTAAGCAATATAATAATTAAAATGTCTGCTACTCAACAATCAAAAATTAATTGGAATGTGAAAAAAAAATTTCTGCCCATAACTAAGAGAAAAAAATGAATGGGAACAGACCCAGAAATGATAGATATAATGTGTTGTGCAATAAAGGAGTTTAAAAGTATTATTATAAATGTGTTTTAAAAAATCCAAAGGAAAACATAATAAAATGAGAAATGAAAGATATAAAAAATAAACAAATGGAAAAGCTAAGGATCAAAAGTACATCTGATATAAAAAATTAAGTAGAAAGAGACAAACTATTGATATATAGTACAATGTTTAATATCAATTCATTATTCTTAATGAAAAAAAGCCTTCAAATAACCATGGCATACGATTTGTATTATTCCAATCAGATCAAACAACAGCCTATGATTTAAACAAGTGATCATTGTCCTGGAAACAGATTAAGGAGCCTAAATTTTCATTAAGGTACAGTCAGAGACTAAAACACAGAAGTGGAAAAGTATCAAAATAAGTAAATAAACCACGGTGAATAAGGTCATATTTTAAAAATGAACGTTTGAACCTGAAGAGTGTGGGCACTGGGTTTTTATATTGCTAATAACATGCTTTCAGTGAAAACTTTTGGATATCTTAGGTCCCCCACCCCCTTTTTTTTCATATCAAAGTGTTTGGGAGAGCCATGTTATCAAAACATCAAATTCTCTCTCATTTAATTTTATCGCCAGCACTATAATATTATCAGCTCTCACTTCTTGTGCCTCAAACTTAGCCATAGTGATGTGTTTAAAGAATGTCAGAGATAAATAGTGCAGAAGGCTAATGTATCACTGTCAATACTCAATGTCTACACAAACCACAAAATTAAATGTTTTGAAATAATATTACAAAGTGCTTTGTTTGCATGGACATCAATTGAACTCAGAAAAAGTAGTCACAGAGGGGATTAGTTTGCATAGCATTTACTTTGACATCCTTGTCAATTAGCTCAAACATAAGCTGACTAGTAGACACTCATGAAGCCAACCTAAAGGAAAATATACCATTTCATTTTAGCTTCCATAAAAAGACACGTGAATATGATTTTGAGAAAGATAACAATTGAAAGTGAAACTGAAGCTTAATATTTTGGGTATCTTAAATATTTCAGAACACTAACCTCATTTCTTCCTTCCTTCTTTCCTCCCTCCCTCCCTCCCTCCCTCCCTCCCTTCCTTCCTTCCTTCCTTCCTTCCTTCCTTCCTTCCTTCCTTCCT
>JAKSZT010053883.1:70804931-70872210 GCA_026826555.1 Tolypeutes matacus
TCCTTCCTTCCTTCCTTCCTTCCTTCCTTCCTTCCTTCCTTCCTTCCAAACCTACAACAAGCCTGTTGGGAAGGCACTTAAAGTTCTGATAATAAAGTTGCTCATCTAGATTTCTAAATATTGTCTATGGAAATTCATAGGTTTATATAAATTAATTTTGAAGCAAAGTATCCCTACCAAACTTTGACAATCAATCATTAAAATCAGTTTAACGAAAACTGGCATGCAAGTTTTCAAATAAGTGGCTAGCAACATCCACACCTATTCATTTTTCAATTAGATTGATTTTTATATCTGAAGGGAGATTTGTTCAACATACACCACAAATTTACATAAAATTTGGAAGCTCAGTCTTAGACACATGGTAAGTAATTATTCAAATATTTAAAAATGGAAAGCAAGATTTATCATTTGTGAATGAATTATAAAGTTCTCCTTAAAACATTCAAAGCAGTTTACCTTCCTAACAGAAAATAATATAAACCTTGCAAAGTCCAGATGCAACATGAACATCGGGCATGGATTTTATTTCCCTACATCATAAACTACCAACTCAACCTTGGCATTAGCATTTTATACATTATGTGTGTTTGTTTTTCCTATTAAAGCTTTGAAAATTTGTATAAATATTAAAATTGAATATGAGGGTCATGAGCACAGGATATTATGTTGTTGTTATCCAAGGTGAGGATGCAATGACTTTATATTTCATATGCATGTTTATTGTCTTATTTTATGTCAACAGAAAACTTAGAATTTCTCTTCTTTTTTCTCCCTCAGCCTATACATCACCTTCTATTTATATGCCTTAACTTCCTAGAGCTCCGCTTGCAGTGCCTGCCAAATTCTTCCTTTTGTCTTGAATAGGGGAGTGAATTGAGCTATTACCTGGTAATAAAATATTAGAACTGGGAGACATCATCTGCTCCTATGTTCGATTGTCAACTGCTCAAATACAAAGGACATATCTTTTACTTTTATATGCTTATAAGGTAGCATACTACTTAGAAAATGAGGGATGTTTAATACTTTTAATAATTAATGAATTAATAAATGAGTAAGTGACTAAATCTGGTGCAATCTGTTTATTTTGTACATAAAGAAACAAAATCCAAGATACTTAACTCCCCCAAACTGTACCTATTTAGTGATAAAAGATGGATAATGAAAGATTTCTTTCTTTTAAAAATTACTTAAAAAAATGTCTGATACAGAAGGAATAGTAAAGAGGGTATATAAAAATATTTAGCAAATCAGCATTTGAAACCTACTTTCTGTGCATAAAATAGAAAAAAAAATCATTTTAAGTACTCTAACTGTGCTTCTCCAATTGCATTCTCCTTTGTCCCCCAAAATAGGTGATATCCTGAGTCTACCTACATCATTTTCTTGTTTTTCCCCCCATTTTCACAAAGATATATGATTCTTAAATAATTATTTTTAATTTAGCTTGATTTCAAAATGTATACAAATGGAGATACCTTTACTACTACAATTTTAAGATGTAGTCATACTTAACCTTCAGAGTTCATTCACTTTTACAGTTTTATATTATACCAGTGTTTGAATATAGCATATCTTATTTATCCATTCCTTTCTTTTGATAGATACTTTTGTTTATTTCCAGTTTTGAACTAATATAAATAACATTACTACGAATATTCTTATACAGATATCTGGGCACACAAGTGCAAGAATTTCTCAAGCTATGTTTTTAGGTATGGAGTTGCTGCATATTAGAACACACATGTAGATTTAACTTAATAGATAATGTCAAACTATTTTCTATAGTGGTTGTATACATTTCCATAACTATAGGCAGTATATGAAAGTCCCTGATACTTTACATTGTTACTAACATTTTATATTTTTTCCTGTTTTGGATTTATGAACTCGTACCTCACACTTAAATTTCATTTTTCTGATTACTATTGAGATTAAACTTTATTTGATTTGTTTATTGGCCAATAACATCTTCTCTCCTGTTAAACGTTTAGTAGATGTTTTGAAGTTTTTTTCTATAGAGATGAATGGTATAACTGCAAACTTTGGATTCTGGAACTAAATTCCTGTAGTCAATTCCTGGTTTTGCTCCTTACTAATTGTAGGACCCTGGACACATTTTAAAAAAATCATCCTAGTTAATGTACCACCTCTGAAATAAGAAATATGAAATAACATAATGCCTATTTTACAGGGATTATTTGAGGATTAAGTAAATCAATATGTATTCCCCTTTGAAAAATATCTGCACATAAACACTCTAAATGTTAGCTATTATTATTATTTCCTCATATAATTCTTTCAATTTTTTCTTAATGAACTTTGAAGTTATGTTATTTGGAACATATGAATTAAAAAACTTTTTCAGTTATTAACTATTTAATTTCTAGAATTTCTAATTTGTTATTTTTCAAATCTGGCTAGTCAGGGTTGATACTGTTTGTCATATTTCAGTACTTTCTTAGGTTTCTGTAAAAATATGATTTATAATCTGTATCTCATAATTTTAATCCCTGAGTTTGTTTTGTGCCTACATAAATATAAATATGTTTCTGCTGTTTTATCTGACTTTTTCCCACAGTGGCTAGTTTTTCTCATATTTTTAGTGATTTCATTGGTGAGCCCACTTTACTTGGAACTTTGTGGAAATTCTTTGAGACATTTGAAATTATTTCCTCTAGAGATAATTTGCATTTGCTCCTCCCAGGAGCTTAATTAATTCCTGGAATAATAATAATTTGAGTCTACTTTCAAGTAAATTTTCAAGTTTGGGGTTTAGGGACTTAGGGGAGGGGATGTACAAAGATAAGATGCCAACAGCTTTGTTTAGAGTTTAGAGCCAAGAGTGAGACTAGCTTGAATTGGTAAATTCTTATTCTCCTGGGAATTTTATTATTTTTTCCTATCTTCTACCCAGGTTTCCTCCTTTATAAGTACCAGATGTGAGGCTGGGGTGGATGGAATTAGAGTGGAGGATTGTGGCTGTTTGAGATTATTTTATCAATCCCCCAAAAAGAAAGATTTTGTTTGTAAACTAATCTATTCCTCTGGATATGACACTATTTGATTGCATTAAAATTCTATTGAAGGGCTTTTGATATATTATTTGATAATTTTGCTTTAGGCCACATTTAGCCCACATCAATGAGGCAGGACTCAGATTAAGTTCCCACTCCCTTGCTGGGTCTAATATAAAGTGACTCACTTGACAGATTCAAAAAAAAAAAAAAGAGTTCTGCCATTTTTGATCCTGCCATGTGACAGAAAGGAGAGGCTCAAACAGCTGAGGCCTAGGGAACAGATCAGCCATTTGACTGACAGCTTGCTGCTGAAATGGGGAAGAAAGTGGAGCAGCGGAGAAGAGGCCAGGTAAGAGAAATTCTCTTTGCCTGGTTACACTCTGTTGATCTCTGGGAGACACTACAGCCCAGAGGCGAAGGCAGAGACCAGGCAGAGATCAGCTGCCATCTTGCTTCAACACATGATAGCTGGCTTGGGTGAGAAAGCACCATAAGAGTTGGATTTTCCATGGCCTTGGTACTGTAAGCTTTTACCCTTTCATCCAAATTAATCCCTTTATAAAAGGCAACACATTTCTAGTACTTTGCGTTTGCAACCCGTTGGCAAACTAAAACAGGTATCCTTCCAAATTCTTCATTCTTTGTTTCATTCTAGCATAGCTAATCCATTGAAAGCCAACCTCTAGGCTAGTAATTATTGGCTCCAGAGGTAGATTTCCTTAAGGATTCTTGCTTTCTTGAAATTTCTAGATTCCAAGGAATTCTCTAAATTTCCCTCCGTGTCTTAAATATATATATATATATATATTCATTTATGCAGCCTTAATATGTGTATTGCATCTGAACAGTTAAACCTCCACACAAACATACTCTCATTTTTCTCAGTGATAAATTTCAATGAATTTCAATTTATATAATTATGTTATTGGTGAGTATCAGTACCTACTTAGAAAGTTTTTCCACACAGTTGTACATGAACAGCTCAATCACATGATTCACATTTGAATCGACTAGTTAAACCACAGAACCCAGAAAAAAGCAGGACTTATTTTGAGCTATCAGGACAGGAAGTAAGAAATGAAATAGAAGCCCTTTGGAAGAAATGATGGCAATATTTGTAAATAAGTTTCCACATATCATACATATTAATTTTTATAGAGAACAAGTATTTGGGGTTGAAAGAACAGCATTTACTGTGATACTCCACAAACACAAATGAACCTACATATGTTTGTTTCCTCTAAGAATTAATCAATTCAAAAATTTAATGTGAAAAAGACAAAAAGACTAAGCCTGGTATGTCTGAGTTTTCTGAAATTACAAGAGCATAGCCATTAGTTTTCAAAATGAGAAATAAAGATATATTTAGAAGCTCTTAAGAATATTTTAGTGGCACATACAATAACTAGAAATTTAATAATTCATTTTCAGGCAAGAACAACGTAAGCATAGATATTTTTGATGTTAAATTTCTCTTTATATATCCAATTAACCTTTATTTACTAAGAAACTATGACATTCTAATTTGATTGACAGCACCAGAGCTGGCGCCAGTAAGGGGAATTCAGAAACTCTGCTGGAAAATCATGATTTATTAATACATCATTAAGCACTTTAAATGGATTCCAATGGTGTATGTCTAAAGAAGAAAATAATTCAGCATTTGTAAGTTACTGACAGAGTACAGAATTGAAATTTACATCATAAGCCCTAGTTAAAAATCCCTAATGTGCCAGCAATTGAATTACACATAACAAAATGATAATGTATGTCATCTGTCTCTTTACCAGGGAGAACTATAAATGTTAATGATTATATACTTTTATCTAAACATAAGAATATTATCATACTGTAACATGATCTAGTTAACTATGAATGCCAATAGAAGAAAAATTAGATTTATTTGCAATCTGCTTGTGATGGGCTTTTAGTCCATTTTTGATTTACCATTAAATGATATCATGTACAGTTGAAATTTGCAATATGGATTTCACTTTACTTTAAATGAGCACACAATCAGTATGGATATCAGTAATTTTAGAGCATAGTGCTGTTTTTCCTCTCTATGTTATCATTCTATACCACATTTATGGGGAAAAAAACAACACTAGTTGAGTTTGGAAAGCAATTCAAATCTTTATTTTAATTTCTAGTACAAATCTAAATTGGGGCCATATTAATTAATTTCTTCTCTTATGTTCAAATCTATGTGTAATCTGAGACAAATTTTTATATTTACGTGCATTTTTCTAATGAATTCATGCTTACACATAAAACATAAAAATATTTTCTTGGAGATATTAGACATTTCCAAATCTTTTAGACTTTTAAAATATTTTCCCCAAGCTGAAATACTTAAATATGTATGGATATATATTCAGTGTAAAATTTTTGCAGTATTAGAGAACCATAAATATTTAAATGTGCATGTTACTATGTGAATCTTTTTCCTTTGGTGAAACTTGAACTGTCACTTTTGTGTTGTCTTTGTATATCAATAATTTAGATACATTTGGCTAATGAAATAAGAAAAGAAACCACAATAATTAAGGTAATTTTTACTATGTTGACTAAAACACTTGATGAAATTAGGCTTTCTCAAGTCATACATGGATACTAAGAGAGGTTGATATCTGAGAAATTCCAGGCAAAAGAATTGGTAGTAAGAAATTTAGAGTAGTATATGATGAAGTAACACAATTGCCCCTTGAGCTCATATTAATGCAACTATTTTTCTTCTCTAATCACAGTATAAACTAACATGTGCTAACACATCTCACATTGCCACCCTTTATGGCTATATTCTTTTCTCCTTAGCTCAAGTAAGAACCTAATCATTGAGGAAAACACTCTTTCTTAAAAGAATTTTTTTGTTATTACACATCAATTTTATTGATACATATTAATAAAGCATAAATTCATCCACAGTGTACAATCAGTGGTAATCGGTTTAATCACATAGTTGTGCATTCATCACTTCAATCATTTTTAGAACATTTTAATTATTCCAGTAATAATAATAATAATAATAATAATAAATAAAGACAAACCAAATAAACAAACAGACAAAACTCATCATCTCTTAATCTGTCTATGCTTCCCCTGCCATACATACTGCTATTCTGTTTCCTTCTCTCTAGTTTATTTGCATTATATTTTGTAAAAAAAAAAAAAAAGTCTTATATGTGCAGTATCATCCATATTTGCATTTTATGTGAGGTTTCACTGTTATAAAGTCCCATGTAATATTATTTAGCTTTCCTTCTAGAAATATACATATCCTGAGACTTTTCCTTTCAACCACTGTCATAACCATATAATAGCTCTGCTAGTCACAAACACTGTGAAGTGCTCTTACCTTTTCCATTCATTTCCAAAGATTTAAAAACAACCTTTTCCTTACTTCTGCACAGATTAACACTCAGATTTCCATTCTCTATCCTCATTCTATTTTCTGGTGACTTGTATTCTAATTATTAATTCCATGAGATTACATATTTTACTTAGTTCATAATAGCACAATCATACAGTATTTGTCCTTTTGTGTCTAACTTCCTTCACTGAACATATTGTCCTCCACTTTCATTCATGTTGTCATATGATTCACAACTTCATTTCTTCTTACAGCTGCATAATATTCCTTCCTGTGTATACATGACATTTTGTTTATCCATTCATCAGTTGATGGACACCTGGGCTGTTTCCAGCTTTTGGCTATTGTGAATAATGCCACTATGAACATCAGTGTGCAGATGTCTATTCGTGTCACTGCTTTCAGTTCTTCTGGGTATATACCTAGGAATGGTATTGCCAGTCACATGGCAAATCTATATTCAACTTCCTTAGGAACTGCCAAACAGTCCTCCACAGTGACTGTACCATTTTACATTCCCACAAACAGTGAATCAGTTTTCCTATCTCTCCACATCCTCTCCAACCTTTACAATTTTCCTTCTTTTTAATAGTGGTCAGTCTAATAAGTGTGAAATGATATCTCATTGTAGTTTTGTTTTGAATTTCCCTAATTGCTAGTAATGTTAAACATTTTTTCATGTGTTTTAATCTTTTTTAAATTTATTGAGACTTGTCTTGTGATACAACATATGGTCTATCTTGGAGAAGGATATATGAACATTTGAAAAGACTGTATATTCAGCTGTTTTGGAGTATAATGCTCTATAGATATCTGTTAGGTCTAGTTCATTTATCATATTATTCAAGCTCTCTGTTTATTTATTTATCCTCTGGCCATATGTTCTATTTAATATTAAGAGTGGTGTATTGAAGTCTCCAACTATTATTGTAGAGATGTCCATTTCTCCCTCCAGCTTTGCCAATGTGTGCCTTATTTATCTTGGAGCACTCAGGTTCCACACATAAATATTTAATGTAGTTATTTCTTTTTGGTGATTTGCCCCTTTTATTAATATATAATGACCTTTTTCATCCTTTATACCAGTTTTGCATTTAAAATCTATTTTGTCCAATATTAGTATCGCTATTCCAGCTCTTTTTTGATTACTATTTGTATGGAATATCTTTTTCCCACCTTTCATTTTTAATCTGGCAGTTTCCTTATATCTGAGATGAGTCTTTTGTAGATAACATATGGATAGCTCATATTTTTATCCATTCTATCAGTCTATATCTTTTGATTGGGGTGTTCAAGCCATTAACATTCAATTTTATTACTGTAAAGGCATTATTTACTTCATCTTTTTTGCCCTTTGGCTTCTATTGTCATACTGTACATTGTCTTTCTTTTTACCCTATAATTTACCCTCTCTAATAATCTCTATTTTTACACACTTCTCCAAGTCTCTCACCTTCGATTTTCCTTTCAGGCTGCAGCACTCCCTTTAGTATCTCTTGTAATTCTTGGCTTTTGGTAACATATTCTATCAATTTTTGTTTGTCTGTGAAGATATTGAACTCACCTTCATTTCTGAAGGACAGTTTTGCCAGATACAGAATTCTTTGTTGTTAATTTATCTTTTTTATTACCTTAAACACATCATACCACTTTCTTTTCTCCTCCATGGTTTCTGGTGAGAAGTCAGCACTTAATCTTTTCAAGATTCCCTTGTGTGTTGCATTGCTTTTCTCTTGCCGTTTTCAGAATACTCTCTTTATCTCTGATATTGTCATTCTGAATATTAGGTGTCGTGTATTAGATTTATTCTGATTTATTCTGTTTGGCATGCCTTGTCTTTCTTGGATATTGATATTCATATCTTTCATAAGGATTTGGAAGTTTCTAGTCATTATCTCCTCAAATATTTTTTCTGCCCCTTTCCATTCTTTTCTACTTCTGGGACACCAATAATATGTATGCTTGTGCATTGCACGTTGTCCTTCAATTCCCTGAGATCCTGTTCCATTTTTTTCCATACTCTCCTCTTTCTGTTCTCCTGTCTTTTCCAGTTAAGATGTTCTGTCCTGGAAATCACTAATTCTGCCTTTGAGCAATTCATATCTGCTCTTACATGCCCTAATGTATTTTTGATCTCACCCATTGTGTCTTTCATTTCCATAAGGTCTGTTACTTTTTGCAGATTTTCAATTTTTTAATGCTCACTCAGTGTTTTCTTAATATCCTTTATCTCTTTTGTCATATTTTCTTTCATTTCTTTTAATTGATTTAAGAGAGTTTTGTGATCATTATTGATTAATTGTCTTAAAATCCTGTACCTTTTCAGAATATTATGTTTTTTTTTTTCCACTGGGCCATCTATTCTTGTTTCTTAGTATCATTTGTAATTTTTTGCTGGTGTCTAGGCATCTGAATATTTGGTGAATTTACTCTGATGACCAATTTCTCTCTCTTGCCTATTGTTTTTTTTCCCCCACAGTTCTTTGATATTTGGTTCAACTTATTCTAAGTCTTTAAAATTTCCCAGCTTAATTGATCAAAATTGGAACAGGGACTCACAAATGGGATACAGATTTTCTCACAGTACTTAAGGTACAGAGAGAACCAAAAGTTTTTGTCCATGCAATTTCCAGTCTGGCCAACTGATGATACTCATTGGCATACTTTTCCACTGAGGTGTTTCAATCTCTGTTTTCCTATGTTTTGGTCTGACCAGAGTTGAAATTCCAAGCAGGCTTTGCTGGCTGAATTCACTGAAGTAAAGTACCCCTGATCCCCTTCCCTTTTCACTTGTAACAGCAGAGAGGGAAAAAGATATCTGTTCTCCTCTCAGTAAGATGCAGTTAGCAGGGTTTTTACCCCAGCTTAATATTTTGGGGATGGGAGAGTGGAGCCCTTCCCAGTTGCTGTGAAGGTTTTGTACTTCACATTTGCTGTTTTGGGTTTTTCATCTCTCTGTTCCTCACCCACCTGGGAGTTGTGTAGCACTCTCCTGATCTGCTGACCTCTAATGCAGATCTTTTGGACAGGTTTTGTCTCTTTCTCTATTCATTTTGTGAGAGTTGAGGTCTGTCTGACTAATACAACACCATCTTACAAAACTATTGCTTTAGAAGGAAATTTTAATGGTTCAATATGCAATGGGTGTGAGAACTGGGAAGGTGGGGTGGGTGGCAGAATAATATCTGATTTTTTGCAGGTGAACATGTTATGGTGCCTTAGCAACTGACAGATGAGTAGAGGCAAGGGACATGTTTTGAGATCATTTGCAAATTTTCAAAAAAGAATTTCTGATATGGGTACATAGCATGAAAAGACATGTTCCAAGTGGAATTTTCTGTCTCTTCTTTTTGTTTCCATTTCATCTAATGAGACCCTGGCTTCAAATGATCAAATTAACCAATTTTGTAAAATTTAGTAAACATCACATTACATTAACAATCAAGTTTGTGGGTTATTTGGACTTATAGCCATGCTTTTTTATGTAACTTCTTTAAAATAAATAATTTATTTTAATTTTTCTCTCCACTTTAAAATGAAGAAGCAATCACATGCATATGCAGCATGATTACTGCATTAATAAAAATATGCAAGGTTTTCTCTGTTTTAAAATTTTAAAATTACTTTAAAATAGCCTTATTAATAAAAGTTGCCAAATGGACCCACAAGTGTTCATTAGGAATATCCATATTTTGTCTTACATGACATAATCCTTGAGATTCTGTATTGAAAATGAATAACAATGTACATTATATCTATTATCAGACATCTTTAAATATAATGTCTAAATGGCAATTAGAAAGTGTGAATAAATGCGAAAGGCTCACCAAAAAACAAAAACGTCAGAAAGAATAGAAAAGAAATCAGGACTATTGAGATTTTTGCTTCCTTAGATATTTTTAGAAACACATTGCGTATACATATAAAAATGTGTAATTTCTTTTCCACAGAACATACACACTAGTATTAGTCAATAAATGGATTCTGGTGATGTATAAAGAAAAATAACAAAAGCTATTTCTGAAACTGTTGAGAATCATGTATCCATGTAAACTTTCTGCCATGATTGCAGTTTTTGAAAGAAAAATTATATATACATTTTGTTAGGTGGAGATATATAGAAGAAAAATGACTATCATTGAATTCATAGTTTAGATTGAAGTAAGATAGTGAAGTCAGAACGAAAAATGATCAAGAAAAGGGCAGCCCAGAGCAAGAAATAAACTGTTTTTAAAATGAAAGTAAGGGAAAATGAAACCAAAGGTAAATAAAGATGGTCCTGAAAATTCGGTGCAATAAAGAGAACTAGAATCATAAGCTCACAGTCAATTTTACATACCATGTTTCTTTTAGAAGTTGTAGGCAGGGGATGAGAAAATCAAAATAAAGTCTGATAGAATTGAAATAACTGGCATAATGCTAAGAAGAAATTATTTGTTACTCTTTAATTCTCTATGAACAATGGTAACATGGAGGCTTATTTTAGATACTTTCTCTTTGGAATGTTTTACTGTTTTTGTTGATGTTGTTGCTGTTAATATCAGTAATCAGCAATAAACTGAAACACTCTTTCCTCCTTCCCTTTTACCTTGAAATGGTATATATTTGAGCTGGCAGGAAGCAGAATTGAACCTTCTACTTTATGAATTTTTAATCTCAAAGTATTATCTCATCATTATGGCAGTTCTTTTAGTTTCTTCTCTGTGTATTTGGAAAGGTATTATGAAATAATTTTTTAAAAAGCAGTAAGTAAAATTAGAGGGACCAAGCCATTCTTTGTTCCTACAATGTCTCTGAGACTCCATAATAGTGGCTTTTATATATAGCTAAGTGTAGATATTGAGGCACAGATTACTTATAATAAAATCAACCCTGGTTTGCTTCCTAAGAAAGCTAATAGTTGACCACCTTATAAAAATATATCAAGAATGTAGATACCATGCAAAAATGTGTATTTCTACTCATACCATGTTTAGATAATTTAGTAGGTAACATGTCATGGATTTCTTAAAGGTGAAGCAAAACTTAAAGACCATTATTTCAAACATAGAAATAAGTAACTGGGGCAAAGATAGAAATAGAAAACAGGGTTAGCATTTCTTAAACAACCAAAACAAAAGGTGCTACAACAACAAACCTAAGAAGTTAGAGATAATATATCTATTGTTTGCTGACTTGTTTCCCCAGAGAATAAAAATAAAACAAAAGAAAGAAAGATGAAATAAACAATGTTTTCAAAGCCAGGAAGCACAGATTGATATAACTGAAGTAGCACAACTAAGATGAGGGAGGAAAAAGCCTTATTAAAAATTAGGAAAATGTTTTCAGTAAGACTGTTTGTTCTAGACAGGAGGAAACATTATATGGTATCATCTAAAGAGAAATATAGTGTATGCTCCAAATACCAAAGAGATCATTTGGATTAGAATAAAAAATAGAAATAGAAAGGAAACAAATGATAAGAAGCTACTGTCTCAGAAAGGGTGCAGTAGCAGATTTAGAAATATGTATGCAGATAAGAAAAGCTGGTAAGAGAGCTCAGGCATTAATCATGGAAGAATTTAATTACACCAATGCCAAATAGGCTGACAATAAAAGGGTGCCTGTGGAAGGTGGCATACTCGGAGAAAATGGAATGTTTGTGTAATATACACGTAAAAATTTATAAAGAAAACAGATCTGAAAGTATAGTGGAGATAGATTTTGGAAACAGCCTGGTAGAAATGATGACTGTGGTTGGTATAAATAGAATCATAGGGAAATAGAAGAAAAAAATAAGACGGGCTGTGATATAGAATGATTAAATATCAAGACAATTTTTGTAGTTCAATGTAAGAGATTTCATTATTCTGATTTAGTGAGCACCTACTGTGATTAAAGCACAGAATTTTAAAGACTAATATAAAGGGACTAATATAAATATAATCTCCAACCTCAAAAAGTACAGTCAGTTTGAATTTATGGAATACTTACTTGGTGCTTAGTGAATATGCCAAGTCCTTAATTTACAGTAGCATGTAACTATGGGGTTGAACATAATATACTCTTCTTTCATTCACTCTTTCGATTTGAGTAAACACTCCACAAAGCTAGATTATATTTTTAAGCAAAAACAAAAAATGCACCATCAGTTTGAAGTGGGCAAGTGAGTACACAGATAGAAAGCAGAAAAGCCACGCAAGCAACTGGATCTGTAAGATGGAGAGATGAAACAAATAAGTAAGCAAAATCTACTAGGCCCTCTGTCAGCTTGGATCTTTCTGAATTACATAGTTCCTTAGCTTAGCTTCTTTCCATCCAATTGCCCAAAGTAGCATTTTAACATTGTGTGTGGCTTCTGGCTTCTGGTTAGCTAGATTTGAATTCCTTCTCCACCACTTACATATAGTCTAGGAGCCTTGGGCAAGTTACTTCATCTTTCTGCATCTCAGGTTCTTCAACAATAAAATTTGTCCACTAGTGCCTCTCACAGATTCTTTCTACCATAGTGATGAAAAATAGAAAATGATTGTAAATAATTTAGAATAACTTCTAGCACATTTTAAGAGCTAAATAATATTTAGCTCTCTTCTGCATCTCCATGTCCAAAGGTGGCTGGTTGACTTTTAGCTCTACAGTTTTTCTTTAATATAGCCTTTAATTTTAGCAACATGCCAAGACTAAATTGCAGTCCTTAAATCTCAAATCTAAATTTCCAGAAGGAACAGACCGCCAATTATAAAATCAATATGAATATTGGTTAAAGACCTGTCATTTAATAAGGTTACCAATGCAGATGGTTGTACAGC
This sequence comes from Tolypeutes matacus, assembly GCA_026826555.1. Classification (NCBI taxonomy): domain Eukaryota; kingdom Metazoa; phylum Chordata; class Mammalia; order Cingulata; family Chlamyphoridae; genus Tolypeutes; species Tolypeutes matacus. The sequence goes on from JAKSZT010053883.1 coordinate 70,818,116, forward strand.
TGAGTTCAATCTATCTTTTAAATAAGAAGCACAATTTTATATCTTATTCTAAACATGCAAGATCATGGGGGAAATATGCAAACCATCTCAGTTCACTTTACAAAGTTAACATAACTTTAACACCAAATCATGATGAAGATACTGTGTGTATATTCAGGTACAGGCACATACAAACACATTCACATACAAAACACTACAGTCGACTTGACATTTGTATATGTTTACAGAAATAAAAAGAAAATGTTATAAAAATGTATCTGACATTTTATCAGAAGTCTATTATATGGTGATAAAGGTGACAGTTTTATAATGTGTTGACTTGGCTAAGCTGAGCATACATTTCTCAAAATTTCCTTTTAAAATATGTTTGTGGTTAGGGTGAACCACAAGGCAGATTCTTAACAGATTTGTAAGGTAGCACTACAACCCATGTTGTAGTGCACACACATTATTAGTGATCTGCTGACTCATCTAGTTGGACCTGCAATGCTCTACTTCCTTTGGATCCTTCTTTAGCTCTCTAGCTCCTAGGCCAGATATATGTGTTCATCTTTGTGAAGAAGGGCCCTTGCTTCTGTAGGATAACCTCATCACCAAGATCAACAGCAAAAAGAATGGAGACGGATTTCTGTACATTTGGTTTCATCTAAAGCTTTTGAGTTACAGCCTGCTTGTGACCTTCTCTTCCTGGCTGATTTCCCTGTGAACGTCAAGCTCCAGCATCAGATGGAAAGACAACAACCATACAGATATAGTTTAACCAACTTTCAAAACTGTGTAAGTGAAATCGCCTGCTGCAAATTCCTAAATATATATTATATTATAATATTACATTTTATTATATTATTATATTACATTATATTATATTATACCATACTATAATGTATATTATAATATGTATTATAGATTATACACACACATACATATTTATACCCATACATATACATACACACAAATAAATAAATAAATAAATCTTAAAAAAAAATAAAGTTACTATGGATGATACTGAGGTAGTCCATAGTAGCCAATTGCAAAGAATTACTCAAATTTTCACCTTTGGAAATCTGTAATCAAATATATATAAAAAACAAGTGTTTGGATCACCAAATATTATTGTCAAAATAAAGTATTTGCTACATTAGACTATTATGGTCAAATAAAGTACTTAATGGTATCGGATGGATGTTTCTAACTCTCCTGTAGAACTTGATAAAAGAAAATGATGAACTCAGGACTTTAAATTCCCAGCTCAAAATATGCATAAAACCTAAAGGCTTTTATGACTGCTCTGGAATAAACTCTTGTCCTCTGTAGACAGATGGTTGAGATTTCTGAAAACCAAACTAAAGGTTTAATTTTGCAAATGACTATGTTACAATATAAATTAATTTCCAACTTCACAGTGTCTCTTTTTCAAAGTTAGGAATTTGGGGAGGAATGGGATCCTTAAAACTATAATCAAGACATTTGCAAGGATTACAATGAAGCAGGGAACTTGGAAAAGTCTAATGAAGCTGAGATTCTTTAGACCCCAAAATTCTGTTGTCTCCTTTTCCAGGAGAAGACTTCCACTCCTGCCTGAAAATATTGGTGCCTTTGGCCTGAAGAAGATTAAATGGCCTTCCCTGATTGGCAAGGCATTGCTGAAGACCTATAACTATACCAAACCCCTACCAGGTCCCCAGCATTGAAGCAGAATGTATTATGACCCATGAGAAGATTCTTGAAAATTGGAATGGGGACATATGGGAAGATCTCAAAGAAGCTGGGGATATCAAACTCCTAAATTCTTCTGAACCTTCTTAAGTTGAAGCAACCCTTCTAACCCTATGTGATAAGGTTAACCCCCCTTTGCCTGAAGAAACTGTAATTACCTTTCCTGATGTAGTTGCCTTGAAATATACTAATGCTTCTCCATGGATCCTACCTCTGCTTCCTCTTTGCTTGTAGACCTATAACTAGACTCAAGTCTCAACAGGATCCAAAGGATGAGGTAAAAAAATGTACCCATGAGAAGGTACACTATACTAAAAGAACTGCATGATTTTTCAAATGTATATACAGAGAAACCTGTAAAATGTGTGTGGAGATGTATTGTATAGGTAGGAAATCAATATGGAAAGATCATAAGGTATATTAGGCTGAATTTTTTGATATGGACTAACTAAGCAGAGATTCTGGATTCAATGTTTTATCTCAAGGGGTTAGGAAGTATTCTAACTGTTTAATTTGTTGACTAATGTATGAACCCCAAAGTGGCTTACACTAAATGATACTGAAATGCCAGAAATTTGTCAGTACACTGTAGAAGTAAATGGTATTTTATTGCGTGTGAGATTAAATTCAAGGTTAAGAAATGGATAACATTGCCTCTCCTGGCCATAATTGCACATTAATATCTCCAAGCTGTTTCATGACATGTAACATTTATCTGTCTTTATTTGTGTGTGTGTGTGTGTGTATAAATGTATATATATATATATATATATATATATATATATATATATATATATATACACTTTTTTTTTAAAGAATTTAAGTCCTTGCTTTTATGGTCCACATGAATAGACTGTCTTTTATTCATCCAGGTCTCCTCAGCACTTAGCACAATGCCTTCAGCATAGTAGGAGTCTCTGAGAATGTCCATGATGAGCTTTAGAAGGAAGCTGTGAATTAGGCATAATTTTAATCAGTTTTAAATGATTCATGTTTAAAACAGCCCTCGATTGGCTAGAAGCATGTACTTTGGGAAAAAAATTTAGAAATTGGCAACTGGAAGGGTGGTGAACTTATTACCATGTTAAAATGTCAATTTCCACAACCATCTATGCTGAAAACATGGCTGATATTTTTTGTTATGAAATCAACGATTTTGTTTATGGTCACGTGCATCAGACAAACTAAACAGAAATTCCATGGGAGAGTCCAACAATTTTAATCACCTTTCTCAGATGTACACATTAAAACCTCTCAACTGAGATTAAGATTGAGTTTTTAAAGCACTGACTTGAGCAAGCCATGGGTGAGCCACCATAGTATGAAGACAGCAGAAAATATATTTAAAAGGACAAAAATGGTGTTATCTTCCCTGAGATTCAACGAAAAACAAATAACAATTGGAGAATAAACATGCACAAACACACACGTGGTTTGGAAAAATACATATTATTTTTTAAAAACCTGTTTTTGATAGACTTGAAGGAGAATATATAAAGGGTGTGTTTTTTTCCAAAGGAATCAGGAAAAGACTACAGTATTTAAGATAATTAGGAGATCAGTTACATATAGATTTAAAATTTCCAGCAATCCTCTCTTTTTGTACTTTCTGTGACCTTTGCAACTGGCAAACAGGGATGAGCCTGTAGGCCATTTTGATTCAGTGCTGTAATATCTCTGATTTCTAAAGGAAGTGTAATAAATACATTTTGATACTGTTATCATAGCATTTACATATTTATGTTAATAATTTGTTCTTCTTAATCGCAGGAAACATATGCAGAACTGACAGTGTGTTTTAAATTAAGAATGCCATTCTCAACGTTGTTCTTTCATTTTCTAAATATATATGACCCATTTTATTTATTCTTCTCTTGGAAAAGCCTTAATAATCTGACTTCCTACACAGGAAATCCAGATCATTGTACCCACTGTGTTCCCATGATTCTCTAACTTTGACAGATATTTAAATACGCCACTTCTTTCTGACCTGTTCTGCTATCCATCCCTCTTCTTTCTATTATTCTTCACTCTCTTTCTCCCACCTGCTCTGCTTCAGACTGCAGCAGCTTCTGAGCATGGATATGAGGTTAGGAACCAAATTTAGCCTATGACCCTGACCTGCATTATGCAGTATATGTTTGCAAGGACAAAATAACAACAAAAATAGTAACAAGTATAAAAAGTAATAGACTGCTCCACTTTTCCCCATTATTGCATGTATTAACTAGGGCACTTCACAGACGGGAAAAGGGGAAAGACTTCTTCCTAAGCAGTCTTAGGTATTCATTAGAATGAAATTCTAGGGAACAAGAAACAACCTCTAGCCATAACCTCCAGATGAAATCCTGCCTTTACATTTCTTTTTTTAAAATATAAAAAAGAGTAAAAATACTTTAATCTGTTTATTAGTCCTTCAGAATCTTGAATGAAAGAGTTCAATAATATCCTTTGTACATAAAAGCTTTTTTTAACTAAGAAAACTAGTTTCCATATTAACCGAAAGGAAATTATGTAGCATGAGACACTAATTTTCTGACTTCACACTAATTTTAAAAATAAATTTTAAAATTTTATCCAGGAAATTTTACTTAGCAATTTTTCATTGACAAGTGACACATGCTGTGTGATATGATTTTATGACATCAATCCTGCCTATATAGAATATATGATTTGAGGAGACATACCTTATTACATCTGATGGAAGAGCATCCAGGCAGAGTCATGGTGAGTGCAAAGCCCTCAAACAGAAATGTGCTTGAGTGTTTGGGGAAAGCGAGAACAACAATGTGGCAGCACAGGAAATAAGAGAAAAATGACAGGTAATATATTCAGATAGGTAGTCCTAGGCCAGATTAAAGAGGCCTGGTAGGCCATGGTAAGAACTGGGATTTTATTATAATGTATTATAATGTGTAATGGGAAGTCATGAGAAGAAAGAGAGTAGGGGAATTGCATGATCAGATTAAAGATTATATTCACATGCATGCCTTCGAAAACAGTACTTCAGAGGTAGATATACATATTTGCTTCTTCAATAAAAGGGGCTGAGTCTCCAGTATAGAATGGAGAAAGATGAGACTTGAAAAATGCTCTCAGGCTTTTAGCAAAAACGTGCATTTGTTGGTGGTCGTTGCCTCGAAAGCAGTTATCTCTATGTTCACTCTGCACCCACCTCTTCCAATCTCCACACTTCAAATTGAATCAGAGTAACAAACGTAAATAGGGTTAAATTACCCCCAGATATATACCTACCATGCACATGTGCGTGTGCATGTGCATGCACACGCACACACACACGCACACACACATACTTTCTTTATTGACTTCCCTAACATAAAGACCACAATCTTTTAGGTTACCTACAAAGAATTTCATGACTTAACCTCTGTCTCTCTCTTTTGTCACACTTTCCATCAACCTTCTGCCCCCGTTCTTCAGCCACAGGTGATTTTTTTCCCCAGTTCCTTGAACATAGTATGCTTTCTCCTGTCTTAGGGCCTTGGTATATGTTCATATGTCACTTACTGGATGTCAGAGATAATACACCACACCCTCAGCTCTTTTGTATCCTCTCTACATACTGGAAGGAATATTTCACAAAGTATAGGATTATTTTCTTTTCGTTTGAATTTGCAACACCTGGGACAATACATGGCACATGGTGGCTGCTCAATAAATATTGGTTGAATTAATAAATAAATGACCTTCTTTAAGAAGGTCAAGAAATTTACAACCAAGAAATTTTTAGTATGCAAGTGTTCAAATTCACCTGTAAAATCATATGTTTGAAAACAATGTTAATTATACCTACTAATTGAGATAGAAATTCATCATATTTAATGATTAATAATTGATTTTGAAGTTTAGTATGGTAAGCATGTCTACAAAAAGTCAAGTCAGATAATAGCTTTATCTTTTCTATATATATGTATATTATTTTTAAAAATTTATTTTACACAAAAAATACAGGGATTCTCATATGTCCCACTCCCCACACCTCCCACACCCTCCCACATAACCAACATCCTTCATTAGTGTGGCACATTCATTGCAATTGATACATGCATCCTAGGGGTTTGCCATTAAGCATGGACCATAGTTCACATATTAGTTTACACTCTCTCCCACACAATTCTGCAGGTTATGGGAAGATATAAAATGGTCTATATCTGTTGTTGCAACATCATTCAGGACGATTCCCAAGTCCCGAAAAAGGCCCCGTATTACACCTGTTTTTCCCTCTCCCCGCCACCAGAGCCTCCAGTGGCCACTGCCTCCACTTCAGTGTTGTAATTTCTTCCATTGCTAGAATCACAATAAGTCTATAACAGAATATCATTAAATTCACTCTAGTCCATAGTTCATTCCCCAATCCTGAGGATTCTGGGATGGTGATGTCCACTCCACCTCTAACTGAGAGGGGGCCTTCCATCCCATACAGCTGATGGATGGTATTCTCTTGCTTGCAGTTGTAGGCACTCTCGTTTCCTTGGTATGGGGGTTGTTCATCCTCACCTCCTTGTTAGTTGTCCTGGGTGAGTCCAATGAACTGGAGAGTAGGTGTTGCAACTCTGCTGAGGCTCAGGGTCCAGCTGCACATGGAAAGCGCAAAGATTCCAGTCTCTTGGACGTATATCTACAAACTCCTGCACCAAGTATAGGTTTAAATAGAAGGGACTGATGATCCATGTGTAGGGAAGCCATAACTGAGTCCAACTCTGTCACTCTCAGGAGCACAAACTCCAAAGTAGGGCCCACTGGCAAGGCACCAAACTCTGGAGCTATCTGCCCTAAACAAAGGGCCTGGGTGTCTCCAGAACCCTCAGGAGCCCCACTATTTGGGGTAGTATCCACTTTGGCAGTCTATGAGATCCTGCTGAGATGTGCATAAGCGTTACCTCTGCAACGACCTCCCAACTCACTTTGAAGTCTCTTAGCCATATAAACTCATTTGTCTTTATCTTCCCCTGCCCCCCCACCCCATTTATTCGAGGTCTTTTTTCCAGTTGCATTGCTAGTTGGTGCTTGGTAGTAATCCCTCAGTGCCAGGGAGGCTCATCACCAGGAGTCAGGTCCCATGCTGAGTATGCCTTAGAGAGAGGCCACATTTGAGCAACAAGGAGGCTCTTAGAAGGCAATTCTTAGGCACCGCACAGCACTAGGCTAAGTTTCAATTTCAAGAGCAAAGGCTCATAAGCCTAGTCTCAATATCAAGGGCCCATCAATGGATCATCCTCTGTCACCAGTCACTTCCCCTGTACCTGGGGGACGGTTGCTGCTCCATTAGAGAACATGGCAGGGCTCTCCAGGATGGGAATTCAATATTCTCTCAGTTATTGTGTGAATCTCCACCCACTGTGACAATGTCCAGTAAACATTTGAACACTTTTATATACCTTATATAAAGTATAAACTTCCCAGGTAAACTTCCTCCCATGTATACGCCATCACTGACACCCCACACCAATGATCCTCCCCTGCCCTAGTTGAAACCCGTCTGTGATCTAAAGCTTCTTCAAAAATGAAGTCAGTAAAATAGCAAAATACAATTAAGAGGAAAATGAAATAATAATGATAGGTTTAAATATAAGAAATAAAATATATTAAAAAAATTTTAAAGTTAAAAATAAAATAAAACTAAAAGATTGGGATATTGAAAAATAATGAAAAATAATTTAAATTTTTTTTTTTTACATTTTGCCTTTCATCAATATAATATCCATTGTCCTATATGTAGAGTGACATTTTCTTCCATTTATTCCCCATGATCTTACTTTTTTTCATTTTGTTTTCAAAGAAGTTTTAGATCACAGTGAAGTCACATACAGAATACAGGGGACTCCCATATACCCAACATCCTCCCCCCTTTTCCCCTTCCCATATTAATACTTTTTTATGTGTGGATGGTACCTTTGTTACTTTTGATATACAAATAGTGAAACATAGCTACTAACCGTGGTCAATGGTTTACATCATGGTTTACATTTTAGACTGTACACTTTTATAAATTTTGATGATATTTAACATGGCCTGTGTCCATCATTGCAAGATCATGCAGAACACATCCATTGCCCAATAAATACCCGCTGTTCATTCTATTCTATTCCTCCCTTCCCCTCCCCTTGGGGCCCCTGGAGACAACCCTGGCTTCACTCCTTAGATGACAAGATTCATAGTTACTTGTAACAACACTGAGGCCTTGGCAGACTGGTTTGTCCTTCCCTATTAGAAACCACCCGTGCTCTCGAGAGACTCCTGCCACTCTGTCCGGGAACATATTGGTCCTCCCCAGGATTGGAATCTAATTCCTTCCCGCTCTTTATGTGGGTCTCCACCCACTAATAAAATACATTATGACAAAATGATCACTCACACACTCCCTAGAAGTCTGATCCGGGTGCACCCTGTCCCAAATGCTCCACCATCCAACACCCTAAACCAGTAATTCTTCCTTGTTATATTGCCCTAAGAGTGTTCCCAACTTTGGACTTTCAACTACATACCCACCAATCCCCAGTGTTCACCTGGTCCCTCCCACAACCCTCCCCCCATTTCAATGGACCTTCCAACTCACCCTCCCCAATCTACCCACCTGTCAAACCTGCACCACCCAACCCAATAGTATCACTACATTCCTGTCATATTCCTTCAATGCCCGACTACATACTTTTACCTTATCATAGATTACGTCTGTATGGGCATTGGCTCACAACCTTCTCCCTTTCTATTTCCCATAAACCTATCTTCCAGGCAATAGCTCTCTGAGTCTGCTCTATTTACTTAATTCATATCAGAGTTCTTGTAATATTTGTCCTTCAATGCCAGGCTTGCTTCACTCAACAAAAGGTTCTCAAGATTTATCCATGTTATCCCGTGTGTTAGCACTGTATTCTTTCTTATAGCTGAGTAATATTCCATTGTATGTATGTACCATATTTTGTTTATACATTCAAATTTGATGGGCATATGGGTTGATTCCAGCTTTTGGCAATAGTGAATAATGCTGCTATGAACATGGGTGTGCATATATCTGTTGGTGTTCTTGCTTTCAATTCTTCTGAGTAGATACCCAGAAATGGAAATACTGGATCATATGGCATTTCTATACTTACTTTTTTTAAGGAACCATCAAACTGTCTTCCACAATGGCAGGACCATTCTACATTTCCACCAGGAGTGGATGAGGGTTCCTATTCCTCCACATCCTCTCCAGCATTTGTATTCCTCTGTTTTCTTTAATAGCTCCCGTTCTGATGCACGAAAGGTGGTATCTCATTGTAGTTTTGATTTCCATTTCCCTAATAGCTAGTGATGTTGAGCATCTTTTCATGTGCTTTTTATCCATTTGTATTTCTTCTTGGAAAAGTGTCTTTTCAAGTCACTTGCCCATTTTTTTTAATGGCTTTTTGTTTTTTTATTTTCAAGATGTAGGATTTCTTTATATATGCTGGATATTAGGCTCCTATCAGATATATGGTTGCCAAATATTTTCTTCCATTGGGTAGGCTGCCTTTTTACTTTCTTAATAACCTCCTGCCGCTTTGTTCCCGGGCCTGAGGGTGATCAGCCCTGCTGCAGCCCGGGGGGCGACACTGGCTAGTTGTGGACCGTCCGGCGTGCACTCCGGGAACGGCGGGGGGTGAAGAAGTTGTCAGGAGAGCGCAGGCCCGGCTCCCTGGTCTTCACGGGGGTTAAGGAGAAGTTGTCACAGGGTCGCCGTTTGGTGCCCTGTGGTCTCCCTGACAGTACTAAATGAAGAGACACCACTCACTTGCTTGCTGGAAGGTAAGACCTTTATTCAGCGAGTGCTGTGCAGTTTTATAGGCAATGTTGGGGGCGGGGTGAGCGTGTTGTCTTCTGATAGGGCTAAGCTGTTGCTGGGCGTGGGGGGAAGATTTGGGAGGGAGGGGGGAGGCTAGAGGAGAAGGCCAACATGTCCAAATAAGGTTATGGCTGTGAGGGAGTGCTGTGATAGGCTGCGGTGAATAGGGAAGTTGGGTTCGGGGAAGAGAGAAGTTGGCTACGGGAAGCGGGTGGGGCGTAGCGCCCCACAGACACCTGTGGCAAGGTTTGGTAAACATTACCTCACCTCCTTTGAGTTGCAAAAGTTTTTAATTTTTCAGAGATCCTGTATATCTATTTTTTCTTTCACTGCTTGTGCTTTGGGTGTGAAGTTCATGAAACTATTTCTATTACAAGTTTCTGTAGATGCTTCCTTACATTATCTTCCAAGGTCTTTTTGATCTTGGCTCTTATATTTAGATCTTTGTTCCACCTTGAGGTGATTTTTGTATAAGGTGTGAGATGCTGTTCCTCTCTCATCTTTTGGATATGGATATCCAGTTCTCCGAGCATAATTTGTGGAAGAGGCCATTATCTCACTGTTGAGTGGGCTTGGTGGCCTTGTCGAATATCATATGACTGTATATGTGAGGATCTATATCAGAACTCTCAATTCATTTCCATTGGTCCATATGTGTATCCTTGTGCCAATACCATGTAGTTTTGAGCTCTGTAACTTTGTGGTATGTGTTAAAGTCAGGTAGTGTGATTTGTCTAATTTCATTTTTCTATTTCAATATTTCTTTGGCTATTCAGGGCCTCTTGACCTTCAAAATAAATTTCATAGTTATTTTTTCCAGTTGAGTAAAAAATGCTGTGTTGATTTTTATTGGGATTGCATTAAATATGTGGATTAGTTTGGGTAGGATAGATGTTTTAATGATGTTTAATCTTCCTACCCATGAACAGGGAAAATTCTTTCAATTATTTAAGTCTTCTTTGACTTCCTTTAACAGTGTTGTGTAGTTTTCTAAGCCATTTAGATATTTAGTTAAATTTATTCGTAGGTATTTGATTCTTTTAGTTACTATTGTAAATGGTATTTTTTTATTTCCTCCTCAGTTTGCTCATCTTTGATGTACAGAAATGATGCTGATTTTTGCATGTTGATCTTAAGCCTCAGACTTTACTGAACTCACTTATAAATTCTAGAAACTTTGTTGTGGATTTCTCAGGATTTTTATATATAGGATCATTTTGTCCACAAATAGTGAAATTTTTACTTCTTCCTTTGCAATTTGGTTGCCTTTTATATCTTTTTCTTGCCTGAGTGCTCAGCAAGTACTTCTAACACAATGTTAAATAGGAGCAGTAATAGTAGGCATCATTGTGTTGTTCCTGATCTTAGTAGGAAAGTTTTTAGGATTTCACCATTTTATATGATGTTAGCTGTGGGTTTTTCATATATACTCTTTATTATGTTGAGAAAATTTCCTTCTATTCCTATCCTTTGCAGTGTTTTTATCAGGAAAGGGTGCTGTATTTTTCAAATGCTTCTTCTGCATCTATAGACATGATCATGTGATTTTTTTCTTTTGATCTGTTTATGTTGTGTATTACATTGATTGAATTTCTTATGTTGAAGTCTCATTGTTTACAAGGGATGAAACCCACTTGGTCATGGTGTATAATTCATTTGATTTGTTGTTGAATGCTATTAGCAAAAATTTTGTTGAGGTTTTTAGCATGATGGTTCATTAGAGAGATTGTTCTGTAATTTTCCTTTCTTGTGGCATATTTGTTTGTCTTTGGTATTAGGAAAATGTTGGCACCATCAAATGAGTTAGGCAATGTTCCTTCTACTTCTATTTTTTAAAAGAGTTTAAGCAGGATTGGTGTTAGATCTTTCTGGAATGTTTAGTAGAATTTATCTGTGAAGCCTTCTGGTCCTGGGCTCTTCTTAGTTGGGAGGTTTTTGATGACTAATTCTTTTACTTGTAATTGGTATGCTGAGTTCATCAATTTCTTCTTTGTCAATGTAGGCTATTAATAAGTTTTGAGGAATTTGTCCATTTCCTTTAAATTATCCTTCTTGTTGGCATATAATTTTTCAAAGTATCCTCTTATGACACTCGTTTATTTTGTGAGGTCAGTGGTGATATCTCCTTACTTATCTCTTCTTTTGTGTATTTGCATCTTCTCTCTTTTTTTCTTCGTTAGTCTAGATAAGGGTTTGTCAATTTTACTGATCTTTTCAAAGAACCAGCTTTTGGTTTTGTTTAGTTTTTCTCATGCATTCTTTAATTTCTATTTCTTCTAGTTCTTCTTTAATCTTTGTTATTTTGTCCTTTCTGCTTCCTTTGGGGTTCTTTTGTTGTTCTTTTTCTAATTCCTCCAGGTGTGCACATAGGTCTTTGATTTCAGCTCTTTCTTCTTTTTTGATATATTCATTCATGGCTATAATTTTCCCTCTCAGTACAGCTTTAACTGCATCCCATGGATTTTGATATGTTGTGTTGTCATTTTCATTCTTTTCAAGGTAGTTACTAATTTCTTTTGAGATTTCCTCCTTGACCCACAGTTTGTCTAAGAGTATTTGTTTAACTTTCATATATTTGTGCATAATCTGGTTCTCTGGCCCTTACTGATTTCCAGCTTCATTCCATTGTGGTCAGAGAAAGTACTTTGTATAATCTCAATCTTTCTGGATTCACTGAGAATTTTACTATGGCCTAGCGTGTGGTCTATCTTGGAGAATGATCCATGTGCTCTCGAGAAGAATGTTTATCCTGCTGTATTTTGTTGTAGTGTTTTGTATATGTTTATCAGATTCAGTTCCTCTAATGTATTATTCAAAGTCTTTGTTTCTTTATTGATTCTGTCAAGATGTTCTGTCTAATGGGGACAATAGTGTATTAAAGTCCCCTACATAATTGTAGAGGCATCTTTTTCCACTTAGTTTTTCCAGTTTTTGCCTTATGTATTTTGAGTCACCTTGGTTAGGTATAAATACTTACGATTGTTCTTTCTCAATGAGAGATTATCACTTTCACTAATATATAGTGTCCATCTTTGTCTCCTACAATAGTTTTGCATTTAATGTCTATTTAATATTAGTATCCCTACTCCTGGCCTTTTTTGGTTATTGTTGCTTGTAAGATTGTTTTCCAACCATTCACTTTCAGCCTTCTTGAATCCCTGGGTCTAAGGTGGGTTTCTTCTAGACAGTATATAGATTGGTCATATTTCCTTTTCCATTCTGCCAATTTGTGTCTCTTGACTGGTGAGTTTAATCCATTAACATTCAGTGTTATTACTTTCAAGAATTAATTATATTAGCCATATTTTCTTTGAGTTTATATATGTTATATGTTATTTATATTTCTCTTTTTGTCTTTTTAGTTGTTCTTACACTCTCTTCCAACTCTCTTGCTCCTGTTTTTTCCGTTCAACTTTCAGAATTCCCTTTAGTATTTCTTGAAGGGCCGGTTGCTTATTGGCATACTCTCTTAGTTTCTGTTATCTGTGAATACTTTTGAGCTATACATAATTTTTGAATGACAGCTTTGTTGGATAGAAAATTCTTGGCTGGAATTTTTTTCTTTTATTACCTTAACTATGTCATACCACTTCCTTCTTGCCTCCATGGTTTCAGATGAGAAATCAGAACTTAATATTATTGAGCTTCCCTTGTATGTGATGGTTCTCTTTTCTCTTGCTGATTTCAGTATTTTCTCTTTGTCTTGAGCAATAGACAGTTTGACAAGTATATGTCTTGGAGTTGGCCTGTTGGGATTTATACTGTTTTGGGTGCACTGCACTTTCTGGACCTGTACATACATCTCCCTCAGTATGGTCAGGAAGTTTTCAGCCATTTCCTCCAACACTCCTTCTGTCGCCTTTCCCTTTTCTTCCCCCTCTGGGATGCCAATAATGCGTATGTTTGTGCATTTTGTTTTGTCATTCAAATCTCTAAGTCCCTGCTGGATTTTTTCTATCTTTTTATCTATCTGATCTACTATCTGCTTGATTTCATATTTACTGTCTTCTACATTGCTAATTCTTTCCCCTGCCTGTTCAAACCTGCTGTTTTGTGCTTCCAGTGTCTTTTTTATTTCTTGGATTGTGCCATTCATCATCATCATAGCTGTTATCTTTTTATGTATGTTTATAATTTCTTCAGTATGTTCTCCCAGTGTGTTCTTAATACCCTTAATCTCTTCCTTTACTTCATTAAGTTGGTACATTATATTTGTTTAGAATGTTTTGATTAGTTTTTCCATGTTCTGCATCTCTTCCTGGTTTTTAGTTTGTTCATTGGACTGGGCAATGTCTTCCTGTTTCTTAGTATTCTTTGTAAATTTTTTTTTTTTTTTTTTTTTTGCTATCAGGTCTTTTTATCTTGATGGGTTTATTCAGTTGAATGGCTTCTCTCTTTACTCTAGGGTTTTATTTATAGCTTTGTGTGTGTGTGTGTGTGTTAAGTTTTCTCTTTGACACTTGATTCCTCTTATTCTATTTCCTTGCTGTTGTCTATATTCCCTTGAAGGAAAAAATTGGGGCCAGAGAAAGCATAGAGGTAAGATAAGAAAAAGGATAATAGTAAAAATAATAGTAATTTTTAGAAGAGGAACCATATAAGACTTTGTAAAATGAATATTTAACTCATGTAGCAGTATAAAATAATAGGAATAAAAAAGTGGAGTACCAACAATGAAATGGGAAACTGAATAGAGAAAAATATATATAATGAATTAGAAGACCAGAATGATGAGGAGACAGGGAAAAATAAAAGAAAAGATGAAAAGAAAAAAGTTAACAAAAGAAAGAAAACAGGATAGATGAGATAGAAATAAAAACCAGAAAAATTAAGGGCTAAACAAAGAGAGGTGGAATGTAAGAACAACAGAAATCAAAATATAGAAAGATGAAGGAAGGAAAAGAGATAGCATTGGTAGACAAAATCGGTATACACAGAAAACGGGAATTCAAGGCAGAGGAAACACAGCAACCAAGAAACAAGCCAGCAGCCACTTGAAGAATTTATCTCTTTTCCAGCTCCCTTTGGATTGATGCCTGGAAGCCTCCTGCTCTGTAGGTTTCCAAAACAGCTCACTTGGGCGGGATCTTGCTCCCACTCAGCCACTTTTTGCAAGAGAGATCTGTCTATGTCCCTTTGAAAGAAAAAAAATTAGGACCAGAGCAAAGGAAAGAGATAGGAAGACAAAATGAGTAATAGTAATAATAATAGTAAAAGGTAGTTGAGCAACCCTACAAGACCTAGGAAGTTGAAAAATTAACATGAGTAAGAAACACAGAGGAATAATATTAGGAAATTGGAATAGAAATAATGAAATAAGAAACAGGATAGAGAAAAATATATAGAAGGAATTAAAAGGCTGGAATGGCAAGAAGAGGGGAAAAGAAAAGAGAAAAGAGAAAGAAAAATGTGAATAAGAGAAAGTAAACAGAGAAAATAAGAGAGAGGGAGAAATACAAACAAGAAAAGTTGGAGACCCAATAAAAGAGGTGGGATGAAAGAACACCAATAAACAAAGGATATAATAATGAAGGAGTGAAAAGAAGTAGTGTAGATAGAGTAAATCAGCAACCAAAAGAAAAAAAAAATTAGAGAAGCAGAGAAACAAAGGAAGGGGCTACAAAACAAGCAAGAAACAAGACAGCAGTGACTCGTTTTTAAAAAAAGGAGACAGAAGAAAAAAATAAACACATGGAAAACAGCCTTCTGTCTTAGACCCCTAGGGATATTTTCAGGCTGCTGGTGTTCCTCAATCACTCACCCTAGAGCCTGCCTTCTGCAGGTTTTGAACTGGGTTTTAGTGAGTAAAATAAGGGTAATAAAAGAAAGGCAATCTTTTTTTTTTTTTTTTTTTTTTTTTTTAAATAATAAGGGATCCAAGAAAAGCTAATGCAAAGAAAATGTGTATATGTTGCCTGTCATAAAGTTTCTGCTGGATGCCTGATAACCTGGTGGATTGCTTCTAAAGGAAGAACCAGGAAGCAAACCAGGGACCTCATTGCTAGGCAGGAATTCTTCCACTGAGCTATTCTGCCTCCTTGGGTTAATTAGCCTTTCCTATCTGTCCCTTTTCCCTTGGGCATTTTAGATCCCCTGAAGGCAGCAGGTATTGATCAGCTGCCCATCTCTGCTTCCTCACTGATGTAATTCCTCTCATTACTTAGGTGGCTGGGCATGACCACCTGCCTGAGGAGATCCCCCTCCCTCTCCCTGCGGAATCACGGTCCCTTCTGATATTCAAGGGGGCCCAGCTGGTTAAACTCACCGCAAAGAAATCACTCTCCACCCTCCCAGACCCCTTTTCCTCACAGGGAATCTGCCCTCACACTCCTGTTTGGAGCAAGGGGCCAGGGGCTCCACCTAGTCTGTCCACCCAGAAGGCTGGCTATATGTGCCACCTCCAGCCACCAAGGTAAGCAACTTGCGATTATTCTTGGCTTCCCTATTTGTCCAGTACCCTCCTAGATGACTCAGAGCACCTTCCCATGGAGGTAGATGTCTGTTCTCCTGTCAGATAGAATTTGCCAAGAGTTTTACCCTCACTTAATATCTCAGGGTGGGGGAGGGGAGCCCTTCCCAGCAGCCAGGAGGTTTAACAACTCATGATTACTTGTTTTGGCTTCTTCATCTCTCTAACCCTCATTCTTCTGGGAGTTGTTAAGCAGTGTACTGGTTTGCTGTGCCCCAAAGCAGGCCACCGAGGCAGCCTCTGGCTTTTTCTTTTTTTTTTTTTTTTAGTGAGAGCTAAGCCTTATCTACCTAACCTGTTGGCCATCAGTAGCTTTGTTTTATATTTAAGATTATATCTAGTCTCACCTGTGTCTTACCTTTGTTCCTACCCCTCTTTTTCATATCAAGGTAAAATAAATTGAAAATATGAGTAGCATTTTTAATTCATATTTAAAAATATAAAGATATCTTATTGTTCTTTTCACAAGTTTTAATTTACTTATTTTTTTTCCTTTAGTTTTTACTATGCTTTTTTACCTGTGTTGTTGTTTCACAAAATTCATTTTTCCTTGACAAATATTCGAGCGTGAGATGGTAACTCTATCTCCAAATGGGAGTTGAAACTGATGAAAAATGAGATGCAAACTGATTGGTATATTAAAAATACATTTTTAGTATTTTCAATTTATTTCAGATTTGAACATTATGTAAAATATGGAGAAAATAGATTGATATTTGAACTTCAAAGGCATAAGACAACTATTTTAGCATCCTTTGAGAATAAGATCTGTTGACCTTTTAAAAGTCTCAGCATCCTATTAATATTTAGACCTAGGGTACCATTTTAAGCCTGTGCTAAAATGTGGCCATGTGTATTTAGGTAAAGAGCATTAAAATTAGTTTTGCTTTGCTATAATATATCTTCAAATTAAAAAAAAAATAATAACTTACTGTGGTATGTTGTCCAAGAAATAGAGAGTCATAGAAAATAAATTATCTGTCTGAGGTCTTATAGCTGGTTTGTGAACTCATTTTCTAACTCTAATGATGTAACACATTACATCAGTGTTACCTTCTTGAAATACTATTATCATTGTGAGTGACAGACCCTTTTAGTACATCAATCTTGTACTTTCCTGCCTATCCAGACTCTTACACAACCACAGACACTCCATCTATGATCAGTGATCAGGAATCAGTAGAGCCTTTATAGATGCAGGTATTTTTTTTTTAATATACTTTTGTTGGGTTTCTTAAGAAATGTAATTTTTGTTTCTGTTTTTAGAGTTGTTTAATATTAACATTACATAGTGATGATCAATAGTAATTGTGATTTGCTAAAAATAGCAAACTATGAACATACAAATGCAGATTTAGTTGGACTCATCAATTTTTTGATAATAGTGCATGTTCTTTTTTCTTTTTTAAAACACTTTTATATTAATATTACATGTTATTCAGTTAACACAAGACAACACTATAATAACAATAAATCTACTTTAGTCATCAGTTACACTTCTCCCTTATTTTTGTTCATTTCTCAGTCTTGTGGGATTTGGAACAATGTCTACTCTGACTACTTTAAGCCGAGAAGGTATATAGATATTAGGGGGCAAAAGAATGCAATTGTTTTGCTTGCAAATATACTCCTTCCTTTTGGGCTGGGACTAGTGCATCACGATCATTCTGTTAGTCGTCCAGCACAAGCCTGAAGAACTGGAGAATAGGAGTTGTCTGCATATCTGCTGTGTTTCAGGTGTCCAAAAGCATAGGAACAATCTGAAGGCTTTAAATCTCCAAGAACTATACATAACAGGTAAATTGAGAATTACCGATTCAGATAAAAGAAGTAGAAGAATCATGATTAGGAGATTGTACCTAAGTATAACTATGTCATATTGGGGAAATAGCTTGTCATATATTCTGAGATAAAGCCTGCCGAAGGGTTTGCTGATTTCATGTGGCTATCGGCTTGGCTATGGTGTCTGGATGTCCCTAGAATCCTCAGGAATGCTTTTGTTTGTGGCTTTGCTTACTGTGGTATTTTGTGGAGTCTGGCTGAGACCAGCATAAGCATAACCTCCAGAATGTCCTCCCAACTCACATTTAGCCATAAAATCTCTATTTTATTTAATATTTCACCCCCCTTTATTAAAAAGCTTTTTAAATCAATTTTATTGAAACGTATTCATAAACTATACAATCCATTTAAAGTGGACAATCACTTGGCAAAATCACAGAGTTTTGCACTCCACTTCAATCAATATTATAGCACTTTCATTACACCAAACAAAAACAAAAACAAAAAGCAAACTACCAAACACAAAAAACCCTATGCCTTTTCTGGTCACCTTACAATCTCACTATCATTCCCCTGCCATACATAACTGCCTATCTATGTCTATCTTTATAATTTATTTGTATATATATATTTTTAAGAAATCTATTTTATTGATGCATATTAATAAAGGGTAAATTCATACAAAGTATATAATCCATGGTATTCAGTATAATCACAGAGTTGTGTCCTGATCACGTCAATCATTTTTAGAGTATTTTCATTATTCCAGTAATAATAATATTAATAATAAACAAAATCTGAAAAAACAAAACTCATGATCTCTCAATCTCTCTATGCTTCCACTGCTATACATAGCTGCTATTTTGTTTCCTTCTCTCTAGTTTATTTGTATTTATATTTTGTAAAAACAGTCTTACATATGTGATATCACCCATATTCTTATTTTATGTGAGGCATCACTATGTTAAACAATCCCATGTTACGTTTTTAAGCTTTCCTTCTAGTAATATATATGTCCTTAGACTTTCCCTTTCAACCACTCTCATACCATATAATGGCTCTGCTAGTCACAGACACCATGATGTGTTCTCACCATTTCCATTCATTTCCAAAGTTTAAAAAGAATCTTTTAACTAATTCTGCACAGATTAGCCATCAGCATTCCATTCTCTACCCTCATTCTATTTTCAGGTGACCTATATTATAATTATTAATTCCATGAGTTTACATAATATTTTTAGTTCACAAGAGCACAATCATACAGTATTAATGTTTTTGTGTCTAACTTGCTTCACTGAACATAATGTCCTACACTTTCATCCATGTTGTCAGATGCTTCACAGCTTCATTTCTTCTTACTGCTGCATAATATTTCATCCTGTGTATACACCACAATTTGTTTATCCATTCTTCAGCTGATAGACACCTGGGCTGTTTCCAGCTTTTGGCTATTGTGAGTAACGCTACTATGAACATTGATGTGCAGATGTCTATTCGTGTCATTGCTTTCAGTTCTTCTGGGTATATACCTAGTAATGGTATTGCTGGGTACATGGCAAGTCTATATTCAACATCCACAAGAACTGCCAAACTGTCCTGCACAGGACTATACCATTCTACATTCTTACCAACAGTGAATAAATGTCCCTATCTCACCACATCCTTTCCAACAATTAAAATTTCTGACTTTTTAATAGTGGCCATTCTAATATGTGGGAAATGATATCTCATTGTAGTTTTGATTTGCATTTCCCTAATTGCTAGTGATGTTGAACATCTTTTCATGTTTTTCTTTGCCATTTGTATTTCTTCTTTGGACAATCGTCTTTTCAATTTTTTGCCTATTTTTAAATTAGGTAGTTTGTCTTTTTAATGTTGATTTATATATCATGGATATTAAACCCTTATTGGATATGTGATGGCCAAACATCTTTTCCCATTGAGTCAGCTGCCTTTTTACCCTTTAGACAAAGTCTTTTGAGCTGTAAAAGTGTTTGATTTTGAGGAGGTCCCATTTATCTATTTTTTTCTTTTGTTGCTCATGCTTTGAGTGAAAATTTTAAGAAACTACTACCTATCACAAGATCTTGAAGAATTTTCCTACATTTTCTTCTAGGAGTTTTATAATTGTTACTTTTATATTTATGGCCTTGATCTATTTTGAATTAATTTTTGTATAAGGTGTGAGATAGGGTATGGCATTTTTTGGGGGGAGGTGGGGGCTTATGGCTATCCAGTTCTCACAGCACCATTTGTTGAATAGACTCTTCTGAACCAGCTGGGTGGGCTTAACAGCCTTGTCAAAAATCACTTGACTGTGGATGTGAGGTTCTATGTCTGAGTTTTCAAATTGGTTCAGTTGGTCAATCTCATTCTCTTTATGCTAGTACATGCTATTTTTACTGCTGTAAGTAGGTAATATGATTTAAAGTCCAGAAGTGAGAGTCCTCCAAATTTGTTCTTCTTTTTAAAGACATTTTTGGCTTTTTAGGGTCCTTTACCCTTCCAAATAAATTTGATTATTGATTTTCCATTTCTGCAAAAAAGGCTATTGGGATTTTTATTGGGATTGTGTTGAATCTGTAAGTCACTTTGGGTAGAATTGACATCTTAACAATATTTAGTCTTCAAATCCTTGAGCACCAAATTTCCTTCCATTTATTTAAGTCTTCTTCAGTCTCTTCTACCAATTTTTTGTAGTTTTCTGAATACGTGTCCTTTATGTCCTTGGCTAAGTCTGTCTATTCCTAAGTATTTGATTTTTTTTAGTTGTTATTATAAATGGAATTATTTTCTGATTTCCTTCTCAGATTGCACATCAGTAGTGTATAGAAACACTTGATTTTTCATATTAATCTTGTATCTCACTATGCTGAACTTGTCTATTAATTCTAGTATGTTTATTGTGGATTTTTCAGGATTTTGTAGGTATTAGATCATATCATCAGTGAATAGTGAAAGTTTTACTTTTTCCTTTCCTATTTGGGTGACTTTTATTTCTTTATCTAGCCTAGTTGTTCTGACTAGAACTTCTAGCACAATATTGAATAACAGTGGTGATAAGAGACATTCTTAAAAATTCAAATCTGCTTTTCTGTGCCTCTGATGCATTTTAAAAATACATCCATCTTACCTTTCATTTCTATAAGGTCTGTTACTTTTTTTTGCAGGTTTTCAAATTGCTCTTTATGTCCACCCAGTGTGTTCATAATATCCTTTATCTCTTTAGTCATATTTTCTTTCAGTTCTTTGCATTATATTAGGAGATTTGTGTGATTATCATTGATTAATTGTCTTAAATCCTGAATCTCTTCAGGATATTTGGTTCGATCCTTAGTCTGGGGCCATCTCTTCCTGTTTCCTAGTATGGCTTGTAATTTTTGGCTGATGTTTATACATTTGAATATGTTGGTGAATTTACTCTGATGGCCAATTTCTCTCTCTCTTGCTTATTTTTTTTTTCATAGCCCTTCTGTGATATTTGGATCAACTTATTCTATGTCTTTAAAATTGCTCAGCTTAAGTTATCAAAATAGGGCCAGGGACTAACTAATGGGGCAGAGATTTTTCTCCCAGGAGTTAAGGTACAGAGAGAACCAAAAGATGTTTTTGTCCATGCAATTAACAGACCAGCTAGCAGATGGTGTTTGTTGTCACACCTTTCCATGGAAGTGTTTCAATCTCTGCTTTC
Source organism: Tolypeutes matacus (assembly GCA_026826555.1). Lineage (NCBI taxonomy): Eukaryota > Metazoa > Chordata > Mammalia > Cingulata > Chlamyphoridae > Tolypeutes > Tolypeutes matacus. The sequence continues at coordinate 70,839,599 of JAKSZT010053883.1, forward strand.
CTGTGTTTTCATCTGGCCAGGGCCTAGAATCAAAGTGGGGTCTGCTAGCCAAATTCACTGAAGAATAGCCACCCCCAGACTCATCCTTCCTTTTCCCTTGTAACAGCTGAGAGGAAGGAAGATGTCTGTTCCCCTCTCAGTCAGCTGCAGTGAGCCAGGGGTTTTACCCCAGCTTAATATCTTGGTGAGGGGGGGGAAGGGGAGTCCTTTCTAGTCACTGCAGGGCATTTGATAACTGATGTTTGTTGTTTTGGTTTATGCATCGCTCTGTCCCTCACCCTCCTGGGAGTTGTGTAGCACTGTCCTGGTCTGCTGACTCCAAAGCAGGTCCCTCAGCCTTATGGCTCTTTCTTCATTGTTTAGGTGAGAGAGTTGAGCCTTACCAGCCTACTCTGATGCCATCGTCCCACAATTCAATATTTCCCCTTTTTGATCAAAGTCTTTCTTCAAATGTATCACTGATTAACACTTGGTAATAATCCCTTAGTACCAGGGAATCTCTTCCCTGGGAGTCATGTCCCATGATGGGGAGAAAGTAGTGAGTTTATTTGCAGTGTTTAACTTAGAGAGAAGTCACATTTGAGTACAGGGAGATTTTCATTATAATTAGGCATTAATTATAATTAGCCTTAGTTTCATTATTACAGGAATAAGATTCATAAGTGAAATCATTAAGATCACCATCTTGGCTTATGAGCCTATTTTCCTTTATTAGGCAAGGTGTATGTATTCTAGAGCTTCTGCCATCTTATCTGAAAAGTAGTAGAACTTCTAATATTTAGTTAACTACTGTGCCGGCCTCTATCTAGAGAATATACCTATGGTAGCAAAGCTACATTTATATCCTATAGAATTATGTAGCTGTTTAGAAGGCCTTGTCTATCTAGAAACCAAACTTTGTTAAATACTATAACTAATAGGGAAATTTGGTTATTTCTGTGACATATAACACTTTTCTAAAAATAAAATATGCAACATTCCCAACCCCACTTCCCCCCATTATTGGCACTTAACATTGGTGTCATACCTCTGTTACATTTGATGTAAGAATGTTAAGATGTTGTTGTTAACTATGGCCCATATTTTGCTTTAGGTGCATTTTGTCCACATATACCAGCCTATTATTAATACCCTGTACTAATGACATACATTTGTTTTAGATCATGTAAGAAAATTCTTATATTAACTCCAATCCTCACCCACTAAAAGGTTCAGTGTGTTATACAATCCCATGTTTTATCCTCTAGCTTCCCTTGTAGTAACATATATGACCCTAAATCTCCCCTTCAACGACTCTCACACACATACCTCAGTGCTGCCATCTACACTTACAATGTCACATTACCATTACCTCTGCCCCGCCCCCAAACCACTACAATCAACTTAATTATAAATTCTTCACAAATAAGCATGAGTTCCGCATTTTCTTCCACCATTCTATCTCCTGGTAATCTGTCTTCTAGATTTTACCTCTATGAATTTACTTATTATAATTAGTTTGTATTAGTGAGATCATACAATATTTGTCATTCTGTGACTGGCTTATTTCACTCAACATAAGGCCTTCAAGACCCATCCACATTGTCACATGTGTCAGTATTTTATGTGCTGAATAATATTTCATCATATGTATATACCACGTTCTGTTTATCAATTCATCTGTTGATGGACGTTTGGGTTGCTTACAATTTTTTGCAATTGTGAATAGTGCTACTATGAACATTGGTGTGTATATATCTGTTCAGTCCCTGCTTTCAGTTCTTCTGGGTATATACCTGGTAGTGAGATTGCTGGCTCAAAAGGCAATCCTTTATTTAGTTTATGTGGAACAGCCACACAGTCTTACACAGTGTCTGCACCCATCTACATTCCCATCAGCATGGATGAATGTGCCTAGTTCTCTACATCCTCACCAACACTTGAAGTTTTCTCTTTTTTTCAAGGTGACCAGTCTAGTAGGTGTGAAATTATATCTCATTGTGGTTTTGACTTGCATTTCCTTTATAGTTAGTGATGTTGAGCATCTTTTCATGTGCTTTTCAGCCATTTGTATATCCTCTTTGAAAAATGTTTATTCAAAATCTTTGCCCATTTTTAATTGGGTTGTCTTTTTATTGTTGAGTTGTAGACTCTCTTTATATAAGATGAATATTAAACCCTTATCAGAGATATGGTTTCCAAATATTTTCTCCCATTGATTAGGCTGCATTTTTACTTTCTCAACAAACTCTTTTGAAGAACAAAAGATTTTAATTTTGAGGAAGTCCCATTTACCTAATTTTTCTTTTGTTGCTCATATATTTTGTATAAAGTTTATGAAACTATTGCCTATCACAAGTTCTCAAAGATGCGTCCCTATATTTTGTTCTAGGAGTTTCATGGTCCTGGTTCTTTTATTTAGGTCTTTGAGTCATCTTGAGTTGAGTTTTGTATAGTGTGTAAGATAAAGGTCCTCTTTCATTCTTTTGGATATGGATATCTAGTTCTCCCATAACCATTTGTTGAAGAGACTCTTCTGTCCCAGTTGAGTAGATTTAGCAGCCTTGTCAAATATCAGTTGACCACAGATGGTTTGGTCTATTTCTGAACTCTTATTTAGGTCTGCTTTGATTTCTTTCAGCAATGTTATATAGTTTTCTGTGTACACATCTTTTATATCTTTAGTTAAAATTTATTCCTAGACATTTGATTGATTTTGTTTGTTTGTTTGTTTGTTTGTTTGTTTTTGGTGGTGCCGGGGCCAGGGATTGAACCCGGGACCTTGTAAGTGGAAAGCTGGCACTTAACCACCAAGCCACACTAGCTCCCCTGAGCTGGCTCTTTCATCTGTCTGCTTGTTGTTTGTCCCCTTTTTTTCCAGGATGCACCGGGAACCGAACAGAGGACCTCCCACATGCGAAGCAGGTGCCCAAATACTTAAGCACGTCTGCTCCCTATCTTTTAGTTGCTATTGTAAAAGGATTTTTTTCTTGATTTCCTCCTCAATGTATATAGAAACACTACTGATATATGTGTTAATTTTGTACATGCCACTTTGCTGAACTCATTCATTAGCTCTAGTAGCTTTGTGGTAGATTTTTGGGGACTTTATATAAGATCATATCATCTGCAAATAGTGAAAGTTTTACTTCTTCCTTTCCTGTGTGGATGCCTACTATTCTTTTTCTTGCCTAACTGCTCTAGGAAGAACTTCTAACACTGAGTTGAATAACAGGGGTGACAGTGTGCATCCTTGTCTTGTTCTGGATCATAGAGGGAAAGCTTTCATTCTTTCACTGTTGAGTATGATGTTTACTGTGGGTTTTTCATATATGTCCTTTTTCATATTGAGGAAATTTCTTTCTATTCCTATCTTTTGGAGTGGTTTTTATCAAGAAAGTGTGCTGGATTTTGTTAAATGACTTTTCTACAATGATAGAGATGATCATGTGATTTTTCTCCTTCACTTTGTTAATGTGGTGTATTACATTAATTGATTTGCTTGTGTTGTACCACCCTTGCATATATGGGATAAAACCCACTTTATCATGTTGTATAATTTGTTTAAGGTATTGTTGGATTCTATTTGCCAGTTTTTTAAAGGATTTTTCCCTCTAAATTTATTAAAGAGATTGGACTGTAATTTTCTCTTTTTTAAACATCTTTATCTGGCTTTGGAATTAAGGTAATGTTGGCTTCATAGATGAGTTAAGTAAATGTTACCTGCTCCTCAACTTTTTGGAAGTATTTGAGCAAGATTCATATTAGTTATTTTTAGAATGCTTTGTAGAATTTACCTGTGAAACCACCTGGTCCTGGGCTCATCTTTTTTGGGAGGTTTTTGGTGACTAATTAAATCACTTGACTTGTGATTAGTCTACTGAAATCTTTTATTTCTTCTAGAGTCAGTGTAGTTTGTTCTTGTGTTTCCAGGCATTTATTTAGTTCATCTAAGTTGTCTAATTTGTTCACATATAGTTGTAGTTGTTCATAGTATCCTTTTATGATCTTTTTTATTTCTATGGTGTCAGTTTCTGAGTTTCTGATTTTATATCTTCTCTGTACTTTCTTTGTTAGTAAGAGTCTGTCAATGTATTAATCTACTCAAAGAAACAGCTTTTTATTTTGTTAATTCTACTTATTTTTTCAATATCATTTATTTCTGCTCTAATCTTCATTATTTCTTTCCATCAGCTTGCTTTAGGATTAGTTTGATGTTCTTTTTCTTATTCCTCCAGATGTGCAGTTAAGTCTTTGATTTTAGCTCTTTCTTCTTTTTTAATGTAGGCATTGAGGGCTATTAATTTCCCTTTCAGCACTGTCTTTACTGCATCCCATAAGTTTTGATATGTTATTTTCTCATTTTCATTCGCCTTGAGATATTTAATGATTTATCCTGCAATTTTTTCTTTAACCCACTGATTGTTTAGGAGTATGTTTAATTTCCATGTATTTGTAAAGTTTCCAATTCTTTGCCCTTTATTGATTTCGAGCTTGATTCCCTTGAAGTTAAAAGAAGTGACTAGTACAATTTCAATCTTTCAAAATTCTTTGAGACTTGTTCTATGACCTAACAAGTGGTCTATCCTGTAGAATGATACATGAACACTCAAGAAGAATGTATATCCTGCTGTTTTGAGGTACAATGCTCTGTATATGTCTGTTAGATCTAGTTCCTTCATCATATTATTCAAGATCTTCATTTCTTTATGAAGATCCTCTTTCTAGTTGATTTGTCTATTGCTTTGCATGATGTATTGAAGTTTCCCCATTATTATTGTAGAGGTGTCTATTTCTCTCATCAGTTTTCCCAGTGTTTGCTTCATGCATTTTGAAGCACCTTGGTAAGGTACATAAAGTTTTATCATTGTATTTTCTTCTTAGTAAATTGTCCCTTTTGTTAATATATAGTATCCTTCTTGGTTTCTTATAACATTTTTGCATTTAAAATCTATTTCACTTGATATTAGTATATATACCCTAGCTCTTTCTTAGTTAATTTTTGCATAGAAAATCATTTTCCAACCTCTCCCTTGCAACCTATTTGTGTCCTTGGGTCTAAGGTGAGTCTCTTCTAGATAACAAATAGATTCATCATAATTTTTTATGCATTCTGCCAATTTATGTCTCTTAATTGTGGCGATTAATCCATTAACATTCAACATAATTACTGTAAAGACAGTACTTACTTTACTCATTTTATTTTTAGGCTTTTATATGTCATATCTTATTTTTGTCTCTCCTTTTACCCTTTTAATTATCTTACTAATAATATTAATTTCTACACTCTCCTCCACACCTCTCTCACCTGTCTTTTACTTTTGTCCTTCAGAGCTCCCTTTAGTATTTCTTGTAGGGTGGGTTTTTGTTTACAAATTCTCTGTCTGTTTATCTGTGAATATATTAATCTCTCCCTCATTTTTGAAGGGTAATTCTGTCAGATACAGAATTCTTGCCTGGAAGTTTTTGTCTTCCAGTACCTTAAATATGTTACACCACTGCCTTCTCACCTCTATAATTTCAGATTAGAAATCAGCACTTAATCTTACCAAGCTTCCCTTGTTTGTGATGGATTGTTTTTTTCTTGCTTCTTTCAGATTGCTCTATCTTTGGCATTTGCAATCTGATTAGTATGTATCTTGGAGTATTTCTGGTAGGATTTATTCTTTTTGGAGAATGCTATGCTTCCCAGACAAGTACATCCATGACCCTCACAAGAGTTTGGAAATTTTTAGCCATTATTTCCTCAAACATTCCTTCTGCCCTATTACTCTTCTCTTCTCCCTTTGGCATACTCATAATAAACATGTTTGTGTATTTAATGCTGTCATTCAAGTCCCTAAGAGCCTGCTTAGCTTTTTCCATTTTTTCTCTATCTGTTCTATCTGCATGATTTTGAATGTCCTATAGCTAATTCTTTCCTCTGCCTGTTCATTTCTCCTGTTGTCTGATTCTCTGTATTTTAATCTCTTCTATTGTAACTTTCATTACCATAAGATCTGTTATTTTACTGTGAATGTTATTAATTTCTTCTGTATACTCACTCAGTGTCTTCTTAATATTTTTTATCTCTTCCCTCATTTCCTTGAATTGTTTTAGGAAATTTGTGTGGGTATTTTGATTAGTTGTTCCAAATTCTGCATCTCCTCTGACTTATTAATTTGTTTCTTTGATTGAACAGATATAGAAAAAATGTAGCATGGCTAGTAATTTTTTTACTTGTATGTAAGCTTCTGCTTTTCTTGTTGAGTTACTCTGATGGTCAGTTCCTCTCTTTTGTCCAGGGTTTTATTATTTGGTTTTGTGGTAATGCTCTTCTTCGACATTTGTTTCAGCTTTTTCTACTTTTTTAGACTTGCCCTTCTTTAAACTGATCACAAGTGGGCCAGGGGGCTCAGAACATGTCCAAAGAACAAGTTCCTCTGCAGCAGCCTCTTTCAATCTCCTTGTCTAGGAGCTTCCTTGATGTTGTACTATAGTACCCTGGCCAAGAGAGTCCAAGCCCCACTTTCTGGCTTCCCCCTGCACCTACTTGCTCCCACCACTATTCACCTGAGCCTTGAAAGACCCCCCCTTGCCAATCTCCTTGACACTCCCACAGCGCAGGGCAAGACCCCACTTGCCACCCCCGACTCCTGTACAGCAAGTCTACCTTTGTGGGCCACTTCCCCCATGCCCAGTGGGGCGGTTCCCCTTTGCTTCCCCACTACTGGCAGGTTACCCACATAAGCAGCCTGCTGCTCCTGCCCTGCTTTTGCAGCAACTCACTTGGTAGCCCTCATGAACCAGGTGCTACGCCAGCACCAATCCTGCATCCTTTCCCCAAGATAGGCATAACCCTCCCACATGGGTCTCTAGCACCCCTCCTGTACCACTTTTTCACCACTCATCGCCCTTTGTCCCCTGATTGGGGCTGCCCACCTGGACCTCCCTGCCTGCTCCCACATTGTTTCCCCTTGCCTGCTGCAAGTCTGCCTCTCTTCTTGCCATTTGTGGAAGATGAGGGCACCCTGCTAGTCTCTAATCCGTCATTTTAGATACCTCTTTCCCCAGGCATATTCTTATAATTAACCATGGCTGTAGCATTGTCTTGCTTCTGCTGTCTAAGAATGTTTCCAGCATCTTTTCAATTATTTTCTGGTTTTCTGGGATCTTCACATGTTTTTGCAAGGGAGTTTATGAACTCTTTCTGCTACCTTACAGTATTTAGCTCATCTTAGGGTTTTGTAGTTTTCAATAAAAGAATTGTTAGTTTCTTTTGCTTCTTTTGTGCCCTATTTTTATCATTCCCTTATTTTTCTTTAAGTAGTTTCTCTCTTGCATTAGAGTGTTTTTCTGTTGTTTCTCTGTTTCTCACTCTACCTCCTAATGCTCCATCTCCATGATGCTGTTTTTATTGCCCTTTCTCTTATCATTGTGCTTTTATCTACGTCCTGTCCTTCATCCCTCTTCAATTGAATGTTTGGTAGGTCTTCCAAATTATTTGGAGATTAACCTGTAACATTTAATATCCTCTGATGTTGATTTCAGAGCTAATTTCCTGTTTGCTTATTTTTATTCTGCTTCTGCACTAGGAGAAATTTTTTACTTTCCTTAAAACAAATCCCATGGCCCTCAAAAGTGGACACGATGACATAAATATGACTGCTTTATCACTGTCCCACACTTCTACAATTTTAAGTCTGTCTCTGGGATGCCTTCCTGTTTATTTCTTTCAAATCATGACTTTGTTAATGATCTACAAATATAAATAAGACCTTCTAACTCTGAAACTACAGGAGCAGAGAATTAGGCTATGTGGACAAACTTTTCTCAAAAGTTGCATTCAGAACAGAAAGAAACAACTTAGAAATGTAAATAATTTCCAGGAAATATTTTTCTTCAGAGTGTTTTTGACCCTTGAAATTATTTTAAGTAAATTTTACTTTAGGGATGCCAAAAAATTTACATATATATATATATGTGTGTGTGTGTGTGTGTGTATCTTCTTTTCATATTCAAATGAAAGGATGAGCTTAAGAGCCTGATGGTCTAGTTCTTTTTATTTGTCAATGAGACATGTGAATCTGTTAGTTCCCATTAATGTATAATACTAACACTTTAGTTTTAAATTCAATGCAGAGTAAAGCTCAATTATCAGAAAACCAATGATGGACAATGATAGTAGCAATGAGTACTACACAGAAACTTCTACAATACATCTTAATCTCTCCCAATCTACCTCCAAGGTAGAACATATAAGTTGTTGATTCTCAAATGGTGAAAGAGAGGTTCTTTCTCTGGCTGGCCACAGGACGATACCAGATTCAGTTGCTGGACCTTAAGTCTTACTCATTGTCCAATTCTATAAAACATCTGAGGTAGAGTGGAAAAGTTCATGTGCTTTTGGCTGAAACTGAAAACTGAGTCCTTTCTTACTGTTTTAATTTATGTCACTGTGAGAAAAACAAAATATTGAACCTTTTGAACATCAATTTCTCAACTGTAGCATAAAGCTAATAATTCCTAACTTCCTATAGGTGTTGTGATTGGGCAATTAAAAAGTAATTGAAGCACTAAAGTACTCATTAGATTGGGTATTTTCCTTTACATTTGTTTTCTTCTTTCTTCGAACTTCTCTGCTCATCATTCTCTTATTTCCTCAATTTTCTTATTTCCTACTTTGTTATTTAAGACTGAAAAGATTACTTAGTTAAACCAGCAGTATTCTTAGCTACGAAACACCACTAAACCCTATGCCAAAATGAAAGGTTAGTGTAGCATCCTAAATATTGTGCCTGAGATTTTTATGCCTTCACCAAATGAAATGAAGATTTATTTCAAATGATTTTACATCTACCCTCATACTTCTTATGATAAGGTAAGTATTCTTTGTAGAAGAATATATGGCAGCCATTTATTTAACACCTTCTCCCATACCCTTCAGTAGAAAGAGTTCACAGAATATAACTTTCTGGACCTATAAGATTTATAAACAATTCAGAAAGTAAGAGACAGCATTAATAAAAATAGAAATAATGTCTCTACAAAGAAATTCTTCAGCTTAATCTGCCCACCTCAACTTGTTATGGTAAGGGATGCCTGCAGTGGGACTTTCTATGACAACACATTATGAACCTATTTAACAATAACAACAAAAAATGTTGTGTTCCACAGGGGTGTAGCCCAAATTTAAAGTCTGCAGGCATTCATGACAAATCAGGGTTATGAGCCTAAAGGAAAACTTCATGTTTCTTAATATGAACTGAGAAAACTTCTTATTTATGAAAGTGCCCTTTAACTCAGCATCTAAATATGAAGAAGACAGAAGTAGACCCTGAGGACAAGGAGGAAACAATATGATATTGTAACCATACTGTTTCAGATATAACTGTGTATCCTCTGAGCTACCAAATTTCATGAATTAATTTCAAATATGCAAACTGTGAGCATGTTATGAATCTTGAGGATCTTCTAAAATATTTGACAAATCATCCTGGAATGAGGCTAAGGAGTGAGAAGTCTGTAGTTCAACAATTTATCAAGTGAAAAAGAAAAATTTCTCTGAAATCAACATCCAGGAAGTTTCTTCATTGAAATGCACTGTTGCTTATTATATGCAGTAAATACATGGATAAAAAAGAGACTATCAAGAAATATATAGAAAAACTTTTGTTGTTGTTATTCTTATATCATTTTTCTATTTTCTATGATATTACTACTGACCAATGTCTCTTGGTTGAATAATGAATAAAAAGATAAGTGTCTGCACCATAATTAAAGGACCAAGAATGTTCCTTGAAATGTCTTTTGAAATTTATTTTAATTCCCTTTATTCTCTGTGTCATATGAAGTACAATGATCTCACAAAATCAGAGCTTCCAAATGCAGTGAAATTTGTCCTCTGTGCCCCTATCATCTTTCTTTCGTGAGACACTCAAATTTGTCTTTTGACTTAGGACTCTTCTCTTATTCTTCATATTTAATGATGCGCAAAAAATTGTGCAATAAAACTCATCATAGCTGCCATTTATCTAAGTTCAGTTCTCATTGTTATCTATTAGAAGTGCATGCCCTAAGTCTCCCATATCTCTCTATATTTCTCCTCATTATTTACTGTTGTTTTGCCTCATCTCATTTCCTTTTTTCTTTTATTCCTTCCTTTCTTGCCTTTGTTTTTAAAATTGCCATTTTAAGCTACTTTCACAAAATTCCCTAAAATCACTGACGTTCATTTTCTGAATGCTAGAACTTTGTTATAGTAGACAAGCTTCAGATGCTATTCATTACACTTTCTTTATATTAATCTTAAAGTACAATCTTTTGGAAGGATAAGTGGTCTCCAATCATTTTCTGTGTAGTTACTAACTTAACTTTTAGGATGCTTTTGCATCCCTGCAATATAAAATACTGACTATTCACCATGGATTTTTACAAGTCTTTTACTCCTTTTAAGTTCAAGCAAGCAAACAAAAGTCCTGTGCCAAAAAAAGCAATCTCAGAGAAGAGAGGGAAAATGCCAAGAAAAGGTGTTTTTCACTATGTTAATTAAAAGAAACCTTTTAAGTAGTGCTATTTAGAAAATAAATCCATGCAAAAATGTAGTTGTACATGATCTATATGTATATATGTGTTTTACATTCAAATTAACTTAGAAAATTGAGGCAGCTTTCCAGGTAATTCAGGTCCAAGACAATTTTACTAGAAACTGGATAATGAGGCCACATAAATCAATATATGTATGTTATTATGCTTGCTTTCCTTATCCTAGCATTTCTTTCAAATTCTTTAACCTTATGGAAGTAGAAAAGCTTAGCATGACAAAGTCCTTTAATTATATTTTTATGTAAACTCATAGGGCTCAAATTTGACTTAAGTAGCATTTTCCTTTCCCTATAAATAAAATTGTATAACTTTTGCTCCCCCAAATCTAAGTTCCCTGTTAATACTTTGCTCCTCTAAGGAAAGAGAATTTTTAACTGCAAATAAGGGTCTTGAATTAATTTTGTACATTTTAAAGTGCTCACCACTTTTCCTGGATTTAATTATAATTATGTCAATTTGTTATATTTACTCTATAATTGCAATAACTGTGCTGCATTTATTTTTAGTACAGTTCAGAGAGGAGTTGAACGGGTTGTGTATACTCTCTGTTAATGATACCTTAAGAGCACATAGAATCAGTGTGCATTTGCTCAGTGGAATTACACATTAAGAAACCTCTCAGGTGTAGAAACAAAAACAAGAAATGTGTTCCTACATTTGAAGTATGGAATCAAACATAAATGTTGCATAGCATGAAAAGAAATCAGACATGAAATGTAGATGCTGCTTGTCTTGTTTGTTGTAGACCCTTTTCAGAGCATTGGGTGTCCTATCCTTATTATGGCATAAATTTAATTTTTGCATAACATTTAGAAACCAGTAGTATGTTGAATAAGGTAGATCTTTAAGGTGTTTTGCTTCTTGGAAGCAGAGGTATAGGCAAATGACTTGCCATGTGGTCATAGTATGGCATTAGGGGCTAAAGAAGTATGCTGAAGTCACTTGCCTTATCTTTTGAGAATTTTTAGCTCAGGATGTGGGAGACATTAAGAGTTCTCAGATGTCCTAAGTTTAGAAGAGTAAGCCTAGTAGGCATAATAATTAAATACTTGTATGATTTGGTGATCAAAGGCTTTGGGTTGCGTTTTGGTTTTGCTTGTACCTTGTATATGTGGGGTCTTGTATATATTACCTCATGTTCTTGAACTTAAGTTTTCTTAGCTATAATGTGCCCATGCTGCAAAATTATGACAAGTATTGACTAAGTCAATTTATGTGCAATTAGTTTGTCATATACATTGGAGATGTTGCATAGATAGATTGACAAAAATCATTTTCTCATATTTCTCTCAAAGTCTATGAATAATAATCTCATTCTTTAAAAACTTTCAGAATTAGCCTTGTGCACAATAGTAAAGACAAAGACAGCATTTCTGAAGTTTGACCCCTGGCAAATTTGAAGTTCCACACTTCTTCAACTTTTACCCCACAGCTGGCAAACTGATAAGAAAGCCATAACTCCCTCTCTTGGCACTGGTGGGAAATTAAAACCAGGCAAACACCAAGCTGCCTGGGGAACCTTCATCCTGGCCCCTCCTTGTATCTACAATTAAAACTATAACCATCCTTACCACTCAATCTTTCTCATTTCACTCCAGCCTGAACTTGAGACTTTCTCCTTGGGAAACACTTTGAGGATTTTTGTGTGAGTAAGAAACTTTATATTTATTTCATATACATTGGTGCCGATTTGTAATTCATTCCAACATTCATATAAATTCTGGAAGAGAGGGTGGGTGGTGAAGACATGGGAAGGGGGTTGCCCAATATCCAGCAGGGCGACCTGGTACCCAAATAAAACTAGTACTCTGACAAGCTAGTTCGTTAATTGGTATCCCAATAGAGTTCCTTAGTGAAGGTGGGAAATGTAGAGAGAATTACCTAACATGTAGAGTCAGTAAAACTGTCAAATCATTCTGAAATGGTAGAAAATCCTGGGTTTTCTCCTGCCTTAAAATGGCTAATTTTCAGGGTGCCCAAGAGGAATAAGTATAGATATAGAAATACTGTGGTTTTCATATTCCAGTGGTAAGGACTAGAAAAGCTTGTCATTGAATATTCACTACTTAATATGACTCCAGTAGTGCCAATGTATTCATGGTTCAGAAATTGGAACCAGCTAAATTATGGTTGACTAATGATTATGCTATGCTAGATAATTTGCTAGGCTGCAGAGAATAACAATTGTGAATAAGACCCCAAAATTCCACACTCTCTTATTCCATATGTCTGGTAGGGTAGATATAGTCAGAAACCCTGTCAGGGACAGCTCACATAGTCTGAAAATGGTAGGAGGGTTATGGAAGAATGGCAGAAAATAACTAGGTGATAAAGCTACAAGCAGAGGGATAGCCCATTCCAGAACAGTGAATGAGGTTTGTAAAAGCCTTTAGACAAAAAAGAGCATGGAATGACCATATGTTCAGACCTGTTCAGGACAATCTAGATATCCAGTTGTAGTACCAATATGATCCTTAACAGTAGTACCCTTTCACTTTCAAATGTGTTTTGGATTTGATAAAGTATATAGTTAATGTATACAGATGAATTGAGCACATAACATTGTTGAGTATGAGTTTAGTACATGTAATGACAGGTAGTTGCCAGAGAAAAGTCTCCATTTTAAATTCAAAAGCTAAACTTAGGCCAAAGCCATAAAAGTAACATTTCTGAACCATTCCTTATACCTTTGGCATTCTATGCAGTATGATCTGTATCTAGTCATCAAATTCATTGAATTTTATTATTTTCTGACACAGTGTTTAACAGTTTGAATACTTACATAGAACAGAAATATGATATAAATATAAATATCACCATGCTTTTCAAAAAATGACCTCTGTCCAAAGATTCCTCCATAAACTTAATAGAAATAATTACTTCTCTTAACTACACAATTTATTTTCTCTTAATTATAGAATGGAGCAAATAAAAATGATTCTGGTGAACATAGAGCCATGATTGCAAATAAAGGTTTTGTAAAAGTTCATGACAATTCTAGCTTCTAGAGGAAGAAAACTTCCTCTCCTTTCAAGATAAACAACTCATCTCTTAACTATTAGTGTTTTCCTATGTTCTTGCTACATCCTTCTCAATGAATAGGTTTCTTTCCTGAAATTTATCCAGCCTGATATAATTCCTATAACTCTTACCAAAAAGTATTGTATTATAATAATCTCTAACATTGGAGAAAAATAAAGACTGTTAAAATATTTCCCTGTATGGCTGGTAATTGAATAATTAATTAAAGAGTTTGTCTTTTTTATATCTAAGTCTCTACTGAAAGAAAAAAGAAAATATTAAGAAATTTATTCACTGTGGAATCTTAGCTGTGTCATTTCTTTTTGAGATCTAAGCTGGGAGAGAGCTATTTGTTGAAATAACATTTAATTTGTAGAACACTCAAGAATGAGGAAAATGCTAGATATGGAAAAAATGGATTAATATTTATATCTAATCTTTTGGCCAAGACTCATGTTAAATCAAAGGGCTGGTACATGAAGTTCATTTATTGACATTTAAATCATTTAATGTATTTATAAGAGTATATCAATAGACTGATGATACATATATAGTAACAGTCCTTAATGTCTTAGAGATTGTATTCAGACTAGAGTTTGTAAAACTGGATGAGAGAAGTGGTGCTTATTAACTGTGCCTACGAATCATTAGAAAATAAGGGTAAAATGAATGAGCAATGTTGTCAAATGATATGACATTAGCATCCACAGTGATACTAATAAGAAAAGAGGATTTGTAAGACACTCACAAAGAAAATAATGAAGTGAGTTCTATAAAAGGCTACTTTGAATATTGACCATTTTTTTTCTTGTTTATATTCCATGGATGAATATAGATGTAATTGAATGTGATTGATGGGACTTATGAAAGACTTTAAGGCTTTTAAAAGCCAAATATTTGGATGGATGTGTTTAGAAGCACGTAAAAAGGAACCCAGGTGGTCAAAGAATAGCATGATATGGGAAATATCTTAAGAGAAAATGAATGAAATTATCTTTTCATGCTCAAAAGTCTAGTATAAATTGTTGGTGCAAAACATTTAGGAAATGAGCAAATTAAAATGGGTGGAGTAGCTTTTATATGCAGGCATCTTATAAAAATTCATTTCATTTAGACCTCACAGCAATCTTATGATGTGAATCAAATATCTCATAAGGGTAGTCTTGGTTAATGTATCGCAGAGATGGATTTTCACAAGATTTTGGAATTTAAATTCCTCTGGGTGAAGCATTCTCTCAGTTTATCATAGACAATTTCACCCATCACATCCTAGGCATCCACATTTACTTGTCTCCCAAAGACCTTCAAGTGAGGTGGGCATTAGTATTTTGATATATGAAAATCAGAAACTGAGGCTCAGAGACTTTAAGTAGCCTGCTAACAGCTAGTACAAGGTAATAAGGAATCCAAGCAAGGAATACAAGATCCCTCTATGTTCACATTCTTCTTTTTCCCTTATTTTATATCCTCAACATTAGCCCTGTGATAGAAGGTATAATGGCCTTGCAAAGATGATGTATCTTAATACCAAGATTCTGAGTATGTTACTTTACATGGCAAACAGGAATTTAGGTTACAGAAGGAATTAAGGTTTCTAATCAGATGATCTTAAATAGGGAGATTATCCTGGATTAGACCTAATCTAGTCACATGAATCTCTTAAAGGGGAGAAAAATTCCCAGCTGGGTCATGAAGATGAAAGAGAAATAAGAGAGGCTTGAAGTGTGAGAAGACCTAGACCTGTCTTTGCTGGCTTTGAAAATGTAGGAAACGGTCCATGAGTTAAAAAATGTAGGTGACCTCTAAAAGCTGGAAATGGGCTTCAGTTAATAACCAGTAAGAAAATGGGACTTTCAGTCCTATTATCACAAGGAACTGAATTCTACCAACTACCTGATTGAGCAGAAAATGTTTTTTTCCTCTAGAGCCTCCAGAAGGGAATGCAGCCCTGCTGGTACCTTGATTTTATCTTGGAGAGACTTGTCAGATTTTTGATTTACAATACTGTAGTATAATAAATTTGAGTGGTCATGACTATTAATAAAAATTTACTTTGTTTCCCACCTTTCATTGTTCCTTATGTTCAACTTAACTCTGAAAACTTGTGTCAGGGTTTACCGTGGTCTGATGCAGCTTTTGAATACTTCTAGGTTTCTTGACCCTTATCCTTATTTCTCACAAATTTGAACCTGTCTCTGGATCTGAGCCTATGTTTGTTCCACAAGACCATACTGCCTAGCCTACCACCTTATCCCCCATGTAAAATTAACAAGTTGGATAATTACCACTCACAGCTCATAGCTCATGCTTTGAATATAATACAGCTTTTGCAGAAATAGGGGAGCTTATACATAGCCATAGAAAATATAGAACATAAAAGCAGATATTTTTTCTGGATTCTGATGAGGATACTAGTTAGCATTTAACAAGGAAACAACTAAACCATGCTTTCTAATAAAAATAGATACTGATTTTATTTTTTAGTGACTCACAGCAAATACCATTTTTCCTTTTCCCAGGATTTTTTTATTAGAGAAGTTGTAGGTTTACAGAAAAATCATGAGTAAAATACAGAGTTCTCATATACCAACCTATTACCACTTTTCTAATAATAAAAAAGCAAGTGATAACTTAATATTAATATGGTCTTATTCTAAATGTTTTCACCACTATAATGGAAATTTCTACTATAGTGAACACTGTGAAAAAGAAGGGGATAGATATGTCAAGGGCATGGTGCTGTTTTTTTCCCTCCCAACCATTTTAAGAATGAAATTCTGCATTAAAAAAGGGAAAGCATTCCTCTTAGTTGGGCTCTGATGAAGTGGGACATGAAAACTTGTCAGCTGAAGGGAAAGGTGGACTATTTGGTCAGATCCTTGGGAAGGAGATGATGGTGTTTGTCTCTGGATGAGTGATTATTTGTGCCTAAAGGTTCATTGCCTTCTTGAAGCTACCATTGTATTCATATGCTTTATTTTAAAATATACTAACTAAAATAGAAGTTCAGTTGGTATAATGTAATTACCCTTTGCAAATGCCAATGATCTCACAGAAATATTTGATTTTTTATTAATAATTTTTTTAATTTTTAAAAAGATACTTAGAATACATAATTGTTACATAGAATATATAAGGAATTCCCATATGCCCCACTCCCCATACCTGCACATTTCCCCACACTGGCAACATCTTTCATTAGTGTGGTACATTCATTGCAATTGATAAACACATTTTAGAGCATTGCCACTAAGTATGGATTATAGTTTACTTTGTAGTTTACACTCTCTCCCACTTAATTCTGTAGGTATGGCAGGATATATAATGTCCTGTACCTGTCATTGTAATGTCATTCAGGATGGCTCCCAAGTACCAAAAATGTCCCTGCATTACACCTGTTTTTCCCTCTCCCTATCCCCAGAACCTCCTGTGGCCACTGCCTCCACTGCAATGATCTTTCTTCCATTGCTGGAACCAAAATAAGTCTATAGTAGCACACTAGTAAGTCTACTTTTGTCCATGGTTTGTTCCCCAATCCCGAGGACTCTGGGATGGGTGGCATGATTTAGGTGTTTCCTTGTTTAACTGAGGGGGGGCTTGGATCTCATATGGCCAATGGATGGGACTATCTTGCTTGCAGTTGTACACACTCTGGGTTCCTTGGTATGTTGTTTGTCCATCGTCTCCTCTTTGTTAGTCGTCCAGGGTAAATCCAATGAACTGGAGAGTAGGTGTTGCAACTCCGTTGAGATTCAGGGCCCAGCTGGCAAGACCTTGACCAAAAGGGGGAAAAGGTAAAGACAAATGAGTTTATATGGCTAAGAGACTTCAAAGTGAGTCGGGAAATCATTCCAGAGGTAATGCTTATACACGGCTTAGCAGGAGCTCATTGACAACCAAAGTAGATACTACTCCAAATAGCGGGGCTCCTGAGGGCTATGGAGACTTCCAGACACTATAGTCAGGGTAGATAGCTCAGGGGTTTGATGCCTTACCAGTGGGCCCTCCTTTGGAATTTATGCTCCTCAGTGTGACAAAGTTGGACTCAGCTGTGGTTTCCCTACACATGGCTCTTCTGTCCTTCTATTTGAACTTATAATTAGTACTAGAGTTGGTAGGTTTATGCCCAAATGACTTAAATCTTTAACTTAAATCTGTGGACTGTCCATGTGGCAACTGCACCCTGAGCCTCAACGGACTTGCAACACCTACTCTCCAGTTAATTGGATTCACCCAGGACAACTAACAAGGAGGAGACCATGGACAACAATATACCAAGGAACCGAGAGTGTCTACAACTGCAAGCAAGAGAGTCCCATCCACATTTGCTATTAACACTGGAGTCCTCTTTTTATTAATGGGGCAACTCCAAAGGGACTCTTCTGAGCCCAGTACCTCAAATGATGCCAGTCAACTCCGAGTTAGAGAATTATGATTTTGGCTTTGTTGTCATCTTCATTTTATGTAATAAACTTTATTCAGGAATACTTACATAAGATGAGCTCTCAGTATGTGTCATGGAAGAAAGCTGTTTTTCACATCTCTTGCTTTTTTAGATCTTCTTACAAATCCAGCATTGTAAGCACAATTATTCCCATTTTAAGGGAAACTGAGATACAGTGAGGTTAAGGGACTTAAGTTTCAAGATCATCCAAATACTAAGTGGTGGTGTGGATTTCAAACACAAGAGTGTATGATATTTAATTGCATTTTTTTTTTTAAAATGCTCCACTTGTGCTTTATGCAAAATTTCACAAGAAAACAGAACAATCATAATATGGCAAGCAAATAAATGTCTCTAATCAGAGTTGCACATGTGCCTAGTTTCTTCCTTTTAATTTCTCTGTGTTTAATCTGCTGAGATTAGCCTTCTATCTAGAAATAGAGTCAATCTCATATGTATGGTTGTTTGGAGAAAATGTCTAGATTTTTTTTTTTTTTTTTTTTTTTTTTTTGGAGAACTTAAATAATTGATAATTAAAAAATCACTGTGATGGTTTCTAAGTGTCTTAATTTCCTAGGGCTGCCCTAACAAAGTACCACAAACTGGGTGGCTTAAAACAACAGAAATTTATTGTCTCACAGTTTTAGAGGCCAGAAATGTGCATCACGTTGTCAGCAAGACCATGCTCCCTCTGCAGTCTGCAGGATTCTAGCGGTAGCTTGCTGGCAATCCATGGTGTTCTTTGGTTTATGTCATAACTCTATCTCTACCTCTGTCACACAGCCATATTCTCTCTCTGTCTGTCTGTGTCCAAATTTCCTCTTCTTGTAAGCACACCAGTCACATTGGATCTAATCTAGTTTAGTCACATCTTAACTAATGATATCTTGAAGGACTCTATTTCCAATAGGGCCACATTCACGGGACTAGGGGTTAGGATTTGAACATATCTTTTGTGAGGGGCGGGGGGGGGAGGCCCAATTCAATCCATAACATCAAGTTTTGGGGAAACTTAGAAAGTTGACCCTGTTCTCTGTCCTCACTGTATGTACTGTACTGTTTGAAAATGACTTGTCTACTTGCCTGACCTCATCTATGAGGCTGTGGTATCTTTTTCGGCAGGCGCTCATGCTTCTTAGCATTGTAGGAAACATAATATGTGCTCACAAACATTTGTTGAAAGAGAAAAAAATTAGTTTTGGTGATGCAAGGCCCTTACCCAGCATGAGCACACTTCCACGATACCAGAGACCCCAACATTTCTCCTCAATGAATTTACTCACTTTATATTCTCTGTCTTTTTTTGTCATGTTCTAATGTCAAAGTGACATTCTTGCTTAAATGATCTCTGCATTTCCAGGATATTCCTATGTAAATGTGTAATATTTGATATTAGAAGAGAAATATTAGTTTTCAAGGATTTATTATTATCAGTACATTAAGGCAGGTCATCCCATCCTCTGTCATATGTTTTTAATGTCTTTAGATAAAGCTATACTGTAGATATATTTCCCACTTCCCTCCTTCAACAACCCTGGGTCCTACCCTTACTGAGAAATAAAACTAACTTTCTCTCTTTTGTTCTCTCTGTCTCTTTCTGTCTCTCTCTGTCTTTCTGTCTCTCTGTCTCTCTCTCTCTCTCTCTCTCACACACACACACATACACACACATACAACATTGCCATCATTTATTCCTCAGAAACTGTGGCCAAGTCCACAGAGGTAAAAAGTTGGGAAAGGAAAACTGGGTTGTCTGACTTGAAATTGTTAGTAAAAGAATTGGTTATGTAAAAGAAAAGGAAAGGGGAATAAACATTTGAGAAATAAGAATAAAGAGATAGAAAGAAGGAAAGAAACATCTAGGGTCAGTAAAAAATAATCCATGAGTCTAGAACAGATAATGTTAGTAATACTTGAAAGTAGACTTAGTTTCCCATGATGTATTTTTTTAAGACCCAGAAATATATAAACATGATCCACATGCCTTATGAAAAGTAAGTCCCTTCCCCGTTAACCACTATAACTGTACTCTATTTTATTTGATACTGATATTGATTTTGTTCCTGATTAGTTCTACATAGACATTACACCTGCATCCTCCCAAAGATAATATTTATTACAGCATCCAAAATACATAATTTGATAGAAAACATAAACATAGTAAATAATTAGGCTGATTTACAACTTGATTTAGCATAACATCTTCAATTATTAAAATAATTAGTGAAATTGAATTCAAGATAAAAACCTTAGTTAGCTTAATTTGAACTAGTCCTTGAAGCTACTCTCTGACCCATTTTAACATATTACCTGCTAAAATATTCATGAGAAAAGAAGATTTTAGATTTTGTGTTTAAGGTGACTTTTTTCAGTTATTTACTTCCTATTTTTTTTCAAGCCCATCTTTCTTATATTACTTTCCCTATATTAAAAGTTCTTGAACATACCAATACAAATTACTATAGTTGATTTTCTTTAAGAGTTTGTGTACCTTTTGCAAAAGATTTGCAAGACCTGAGTGGATCTCTGCTTTTTGTATTCCTCTGTAATATAAGAGACATTGCATAATCCATTTTCCCTCTTTTATGTTATATTGAAAAAAACACATTAAAATATATCCGTGTTATGAGTAGATAATTCTGTTTGCTTTAAAATATAAACAATCCCCCTTAATAAAAAAATAAAATAAAACAACTATGAACATTAAAGAAAATGTGATTACCATGAAAAATTCATTCCAAATTGTTATTTTTTTTTTAAATAAATTTTGATCACTGATTTGGAGTTTTATACAACAGGGATAGTTACTGATTTCTGGTATAAAAATTCACAGTAGGAGTGGGGCTGTTTCTCCCCTTTAAGGAAGATAATTGAACACAATTTCAAGGGCTTAAAAGAAAGGAGGACAAAAATGGTCTGTTCTTTGTTTTATTTCCTTTTCTCAAGCATAATCACACTTTTCTCCAGGAAAAAGTTTTTAGAATCTGTGTGTCTTACAATCATAAGAAACTTGCTTACTATCTTATTATGTAACAAAAAGTCCCGTAGGAAAAATGATGTCTCAAGTATACAATACTTTCTAGTATGTGCTGCTTAAAATTTGTAGGCCTGGGATTATGCTTAGAGCAGGCACCCACAGCCACCTGCTTCGTCTTATTCACACTTAGGTATTTTATTCCAGTTCATATTTTTCAAACAAAAAAGAAGCGTGTTTTTTACTATAAAACGTAAGGATACGGAGACTAGACTTTTTGTTTCCCTCTTTTCTGAACAGCCCTTTCCAAATGGCCCATAACCTCCAGGATCTTTGTGTTTCTGCATCTATAATGGATTACCAGCACTCTTTTACATTGAGGCCAAAGGCAGAATCAATTTTGGCTGCCTGGACATTTCTGATAATCTTATATCCAAACTCTTGACCCAAAGGCTATATAGAATGGTCTTTTAACCCAGAATGACCTTATCATTTCCCTAATACTATCATAGCAGCAAAGCCTAATATGGATTCCTATTCCAGGAGAAAACTGGAATCACCCAACGTTTATCCATGGCATACACATGCTATATAGAGTTTGAACTGCTGGTTCAACTGAGTAAAAGTTACTCTTACTGACATCTAATGTTCTTTTTCCTTCTTGTTAAAACTATATTCTCTTACAATAAATCTTGCTTATTTGTATTAGTAGTATAAATATATTAGATGAAAAGTCATCACTTTGGTGATGGAAATTTTTCATTTATCTGTTCAATACACTTGTGGAAATTCTGAGGTTTTTATTAGTATTAAATACTGTGGTGTTACATAGGAAATTGCAAATTACCTGCAGAGTTAGCTCTTTGTTCAACTGGATGTCATATTCTGAATCCAACAAAGCCCCAATGAGAAAGCCATTAGAGGACAAGGTTATTTTTCCTAATAGAAATCTTTGGGTCATGTTTAATGAAGACTTTTATAGCCTTTCGTACCTTTCATATAAATATTTATCTTTTTAAAATTTATGTGATTTTCATCCAATGATACCCACAGGATATTTGAAGCAAACTAGGTAAACTGGAATGCATTCTGACATGCTGAGACTCTAACAGAGGTTTAAATTCTGGTAAATTCATTCTATGTATTAGAAGCCTTATAGAACTGCTTGGAACACAAATCCCACATTCCAAAACCCCAGTTTGGTAGGTGTATTAGACAGGGTTCTCTAGGGAAAGAGAACCAAAAGTAGATATTAGTAAATAGTATGAGATTTATAAAAGTGTCTCACAAGACTGTGGGGATTCACAAGTCCAAATTCCGTAGGGCAGGCTGTAAACCAGGGGCTCAGATGAAGGTCCTCAATGTGTTCCCCAGGAGACACTGGCTGTCTGAAGTAGAGATGAAAATTCTCTCTATGAATGCCAAAATCACTTCTCCTTTTAAGGTTTTCATTTGATTGGATGAGAGGTCTCTCACTGTTGATGGCAGCTCCTCAGTTGATTGTATGTCTAATCAGTCATATATATGCAAGCAACTCGCTGATGCTTAAACTCCATGAAATGCCTTTGTATTACAATTAGCCCAGTGCTAGTTTGACCAGAAAACTGGCCAGTTGACACATCATCCCAAACATCACATTAGGGCACAGATAATTTTAATTATATCCTCTCCATCCTTATTGGAAAACACTGGACTCAGCATTACAAATATCTTCACCCTGTAACTCCCTATGACACATTCAGCAGGTATTAAAACCCTCACACCAATAGTATCTTCATCAAAATTATAGATAATACCCACCTCCTGCTAGTGTTATAAAGCTTAATTAAAATACCTATGTAAAAGGTAATTTTCCATATCCTTTCAGAGTTTCAATACTATTCTAATATTTTTAAATGTGCTAAAAAAATTATTTTTACCCTATTCAGAATATCTGGAATTGTGTATATTTGAAAGATGTGGCCTCTCCGTTTTCAACTTTCAATGAGGATTACCAATCTCTACTGCACATGCCTAGTACTTGAATATTTTAAATTTTATATTAATTATTATTATCTCATTCCATTTTAACACAATCCTGTAAATTAATTTCCAAAAGTCATTCACAATTAACTGATGAAAAAAATTGAGATTCAGGGATAAAACCTGACTACTCAAAGATCACAATAATATATACATGGTCTCCTGGTTCTTAGTTCAATGTTCTTTACATTTAGTCCATGTTGGTTTCATGATGATGTCCAGATAAATGAAAAATAGATATGTGAAACATCTCTCAAGCATAAATCTAAGGATGTCTGGCCCTTTACAATAACAACATCTTATCAGCAAAAATAATACCTACCATAATGTCTTGGATCAGCTTGAAAATTTCACAGCCACGGAGCAAAAAAATAGGCTTATCCTCCTTTGGTGACAAAGACTGTATTTTTGTGTTTGATTGTTTTATCTGTTTTGCTAGAACAGACCACGTATAGGCTACAAAATCTATTTTTACATCTTTGGTATATTTCAGTTTGTCATTTCTGATGTTTGTCTACATTTGGTTGCTATAAATTCTGACAATTTTGCTGCAAAGAAGAGGTTTCAATGCATTGTTCCTAGCTCTGTTCCTGCTCTGGGGTACAGGTGTATATACATATATATGGAAATAGAATACAATTGTGAAGTGGGTAATGGTGAAGATTACTTGAATCAGTTTGGGGAATCCTTCAATACTCAGCTCAAGCACCATCTTCTCTGTGAGCACCACTGATTCACTCACTTCACACTAAAAATAGAAAGTGCATCTCTTCCCTGCTCCTATAGCACCTTGCACATGTCTCTGTTAAAGCACTTTTCTTCTTTTATTCAAATTGTCTCTGTACATATCTCACCTTCCCAATTATTTTGGAATGCCTTGAGGGCTGGGCTGGAAGTATGTGTGTTTTGTCTTGGGCTCATCGTGGTGTTAATGTCCATTGTTTGAATGAACAGAATAGGTGATTACAGAAGAGAAGACTGGGGTTCAAAAGAAATAAGTTGTACAAAACACATATTCCTTCCTTCAGATTTCATGCTCATTATGACTACTTTAACATCAGATCCCTCTATGCCATGCTCCTAGTTTAAAGCTTATGTGTACTTGTTTGCTTGTTTAACTTTTTCAGTCAAAATGCAGCTTCCATAAAGATGGGTTTCATACCCACATCCATAAAATACCTACTATGTTTTTTTCAATCAGCCTGACTTTTCATAGCCAGATAATTGTCTGTACTGCCCAATTGTTGTCACAGAGAATACTACCAGAGTCAGAAATCTTTTTCCTTGACCAGCAAAATAATATAACAGTGAAATGAAGTAAATGCAAAGGCTATTTGAGCCACGGGGATTTATTTGGATGACAATATTTAGTGAATAAAAATCATCAAGCTTTTGATAAAATGATGTTTCTCTGATGGGAGAGTTGTGAAAATCTAGTCCTCTAATATGAAGTCACATCACCAGGATGAAAATAATGAGCTCCAATGAGAGCTAGCATTGAAAGTTCAGTTTACTTTTAGTTCAGCACAATGTCTACTTGTCTATACAAATATAACAATGGCATCCGTTTTTCCTTTGGGGCAGTGGAAATAAACTATAAACTTTAGTTATTTTGTAATCTCTAGACAGAGCCTTACCTGAAGGAGAAATAGTGTCAGTCAATGTAACATAATTTGAAAGATGTTGCAATATGTCCCTACATAAACATTCCTACACTGATGTAGGTGAAGAGAAAGACTCTAATGTTTGTATTTTTGGAGATGAGTAGCTAGAGAATTCTAGGGCAGAGATATGGCCTTCCAAATACTTGGTTAAAAAATGCCCCTATGTAGAGTAGAATGACCATTTTTAATTTTTATTTTAATTTATTTTTTATTTTTTATTTTTACCAGCCTTGTCTGAAGGGGTAAGAGAAATATTCCTCTTTGGAATTTAGTGAGTATGGATATTTTTAAAAATGCTTATATTTCTCCTTAACACAGGCAGTTATGGTTTGTAGCTCCACATCCACTGTTTTTGTTTAAATGGCTTTAAGATCAATTGTTTCAAAATGCAAATGAAAGGGGCTTTAGTTGGAAAGAACACAGCTATGGTCTGGCTGCTGTTTCATAAAAATTAATCTGGATTTTGTCTCTGGTCCTCTGTTGTGGTACACATATGGTGTGGAGTGTTGCCCAGTAACTGTATACACCCTGTGATACAATGCACAATGAGACAGCTGAAAGATGACATTTTAGGATATTGTTGATATAAGACAGCTTTTAAGTTCCATGCCTGTGACATTTTTATTTAAATGATTTATTTATTTTTTTTTTACTTTTTAACAATACGTGCCATGGCAATTGCTCCTGGGGTTACTTGACTCAGCATTCAATAAGAGTTCATAATAAATGTGTAGATGAGTACCAGGAGTTCAGATTTCTCTAAGAAAAAAGATGTGTAGTTGCCGGGAAAAATAGTAATCATACATTAACAATGTACATACATGCCAATGTTTGTGGTAGCAGAAAGGACCAAAATTTTTATTCTAGAAGGTTTCCCATTATTATTCTACTAATTTTTGCAAATTGTGAGGGAATAAACTTGGAGAGAAACCAACACACCCACTACCAATATAAAAAAATAAATGCAAGTTTAAGTGTAACCATAAAAACAATTAAGATTACAATTAACCACCATGGGATTTTTTTCTATTAAAGATGCAGTATTTAGATTCCATTTATGCCAGCAGTTTCATATAGCTGATCAAATCCATTCTTTATACCCTACCTTGTTTCTCTATCCTGCACTCATGATTTCCAAAATTATTTAAAAAACCAAACCACCTTCCAGTTTTTCTACTTTCACACATATTCTCATGTTTACATTCTTTCATTAATTCAAGCACAGATAAATGTTAATAACAAAAAACACACAGAAAGGAAGCTTATCTGCAGACATCCATATAGATAAATAAATATGCAAACATGAACTTGAAAAAGAAGCTTGTAAACAAAAAATGATATATAAATATTTCTCAGAGAGTTAGTATAGCTTCATTTCCAAAGTTAGAATCATAAGCATATATGACTAGAGTAGGTAAGATCATATGGAAGGAGAAAAGTGAGGTTAAGGATACAAGTAGACTGATTTAAAAAAACAAAATATTCTGTGTAGTAGAGAGGAAAGGAAGGTGGAGTGGTGGAGTGGAGTGGCCTGTGAAGGAAACAGACACTACTAGTGGTATGATTTAAAACTGATAGCAGGAAAGTATTAGTGCAATATGTTTGATTGCTTATGCCAAGGACAATTGAGGACAGGAATTGTGTTCCTAGAGTTGTTAAATTGGAAATAGAAGAATTAGAGATACTATATACTAAATACTAATTATTAGTTTTATCTGCTTCAAGTTATTTGAGGTCCCATTAGAGACATGTAAAGGTTAAGACTTGGGCAGTGTCCTGTGAGGGTTAAAGCATGGGCAGCGGCCCAACTGTTGAATCAGCTATTAGCTCTCAAAGTCCTTGGCTCAGTACACATAGACTCTGGGCACAGCTGAAATGGTTCTGAGGAGTTGCCCTCTGTGTTCCTTCTGTGAACATTTGAGTGATAACCGTAGAGTATGAATAACCCTGCAAACAAAGAACAGCGGTGCCTGTACATCTGGAGAGACTGAGCCTGTTCTGGTATGAGCAAACTTCCCTCTCTGCTTCAAGTCTTTTCTGCCTACCTCCCTCACGAGCTCCCGAGGTGGATGCAGTGCACAAATGGCATAGTCGGCAGGATTTGACGTGTTCTCCTACTGCTGCACTGGCTGAGGAGGTAGGGAGTATGGACCCAGGGTGGTCCCTGCCATGTGTGTGGGCTGGTATAGCTGAATGGCTATCTCAGTGGTGTATGTGTCCAGATGTGACACCCACCAATAACCCCGCAACACTGCTAGGTGTCTTGCAGCAGGCTGAGTCAGCAATAGGCGAAATGAAGCCCACACAGCTGCCGTGTGGGTGGGATGGGTGTTCCTGTCTCTGTTATGAGACACCACCAAAGAGATGTTGAAACAGGCTAGCCACTTGTATGAATAGGAGGGGGAAATGGATCAGCTGTATGGGCAACTGCAGCAGTCGCATGTGTGGCTGGAGTGCTGAAGCGTGTCAGTTGGCAGTAGTTCAGATGAGGAAGAAGAAGTGGGACCCATCCTGCAAGCCTGACTGGTTTACTTAGAAGATGAAACGTGACCAAGACATGGGGCAAGGGGGCCCCCCGTGGGGCAGCCTCATGTAGTCCAGCACACCTTGTACTGTCCCTATATGCAGGTACAACTGGTTGAATTGGGATGGCAGTTTCGATAGAAGCCGAGAGAGCCCATAGCTGTGTGGTTGCTCCGGCTGTGAGATGCTGAGGTGGATGGCATTTTGTATCTGGAAGAGTGATTGAAAAATTAGTGTACCTAACATGCTCAAGGAAATTCCAACTATGCCCTGTTGGAAGGGTTGCAGGTTCCAATCTACTCTGTGGGGCAGGATCCCAGTAAGTTATAGGATGCAGTAAGCTGATGAGCAACCTATGCTGCCTTAGTGCAAGTAGTCCAAGAAACGGGCATGCACAGTGCTATCTTTGACCTCAATGATGAGGTAACAGCCATCATGGCTAGTCTCAGCGAGGTCAAGAACCAACGGACCAAGTTTCCTCAGGTGGTGACAGGGGAGACATGCCCCTGTTGTGCTGCCTGAACCCCACAAGACAGTAACCATAAAACAGTACCATTTGCCAGAAAGGCATGAAGAAATATCGGCAACTATTAAAGAACTGATCAAGGTACAAGTCCTCCATGAGGCCCAGAGCTTGTTTAATGCTCTAGTGTGGTCCATATGCAAGCCCAATGGGCCATGACATATGACTGTTGACTATTGAAAACTCAACAAGGTGGTTCCCCCTGTACATGTGGCTGTGCCCTCTATTCTTGACCTGATGGATACTTTGACTTTGACACTGGGAACTTATCGCTTTGTCTTGGACTTTGCAAATGCCTTTTCTCCACTGCCATTGCTAATGAAGTACAGGATCAGTTTGCCTTCATGTGCGAAGGTTGACAGAGGACTTTTACTGTATTGCCTATTGGCTATGTTCACAACCCCACCATTTGTCATGGTTTAGTGGCTAAAGACCTAGAAAAGTGGCAACATGCTGATGCCATTCGGATGCATCATTACATTGATGACATAATGCTAACCTCTGATTCTCTTGCAGATTTGAAGTCAGCTATGAAAACAAGTGGAGAAGTGCTATAGTCTCATAAAAAAGCAATTGGCAGCTGTGTACGCTGTCACACAGAGTACTGAGACCATAACCTGGGAAGTTCTAGTAAAGATATTCACCACATACCCCATAAAGGGGTGGGTGCAGAACTGGATTATCCGGCCACGAAGTGGCATGGCCCAGATGGCAGCAGTGACCAGGTTGAGGACCTATTTGGAACAGAGAAAAAAGTTTGCTTCCAGTCCACAGAGTAAAGAGTTGCAACAAGTTTTAGGTCCCTTGGGACATTGGACCCCGAGGCCCCCTTGCAAATCCCCACAAGGGAAGTTTCCCCATACAGGGCTGGAGTAGGTCTCATGCCAGAACAGGCATTATATTCTGATGGAGCCAGCTGAGGACCGGCGGCTCAGTGGACTGCCATAGCAGTGCACCCTCAAATTGATACCATTTGGTATGAATTAGGGATTAGTCAAAGTAGCCAACAGGCTAAATTGTGCGCCATGTGGCTGTACCAGAAACTCCTACATGCTGGAGTCCCCACAATGATGAAGGCTGCATGCCTTTGGGTATAGCCGTGGATACAGAGGCCACTTGGACAGTGTGCCATGCATGCCCCCAATGTTGGAGGCTACATCAAAAACCGCTGCCCAGGACTATGGGTCAAATTGAGCGAGGCCATATCCCACTCACAAGATGGCAGATAAATTTTTTCGGGCCATTACTTTTGAGTAGGCAGTGCTGATATGCCCTTACGGCCATTGACATGGCCACGGGTCTACTACCATATGCAGAAGCATTGAGCCCTGAGGCAGGGGTGACCCCATCCCTTGGGAGTGGGGCGGGGGCAGTCCTGGAGTCTGTGTGGTATACAGATGAGGCCAGTTGAGGCCAGTGGACTGCTGTGTCTATCCAGCCTAGGGCTAGTACCATGTAGTGTGAAATGGGCTTTAGTCAAAGTGGCCAGTGAGCCAAACTGCAGGCTGTGTGGCTCGTTGTAAGAAAAAAAAAGCGCTTTAACTGTTTGTACTGATAGCTGAGCCATTTTTGCATGAGTGGTACAAAAGGCTGTGGACCGTAGTTCGTCAATTGAATGAGTGCCCCCAACCAGGTGGAGTAATGTCCATGGAGGTTCTATTGCATAGAGTGGCAGCTTGGGTCCAGTTGTAAGTTGCAACAAGGGGCCCCTTGCTGAGGCCCCAGATAAGCCCACAGGGTCATATCCTGTTACCTGTTGTAACAGTGCTCCATGGTAAAAAAGCAAAAAACATGGTGTAGTCTTAGATCTTGAAAGCACCCCACTTGGGGTGTTCACTCTTATTGCTCCCTGGAGAACAGGATTACAAGGGAAATTAACCAATGTTTAACCTTTGCAAGTAAAAGTGAATACAGCATGAACAGCAGCAACAATTTTGAAAAAAAACTTTTATATTAGCTCTCTAGTCTATAATAAGTACCCCCACAGCTGCTAAGAATGCTGCCCTCGGGGTTGGAGTGTAAGGGTTAAGACTTGGACAGCAGCCTAACTGTTGAATCAGCTATTAGCTCAAAAAGTCCTTGGCCCAGCACACATAGTTTCTGGGCACAGCAGAAATGATTCTGGGGAGTTGCCTTTTGTGTTCCTTCTGTGTAACATGTGAGTGATAACCGTAGTGTATGAATAGCCCTGCAAATAAAGAACAGTGGTGCCTGTACATCTGGAGAGACTGAGGCTGTGCTGGTATGAGCAAACTTCCCACTCCACCTAAAGTCTTTTCCGCCTACCTCCCTCACGAGCTCCCGAGGTGGACACAGTGCATAGACAACATTGAAAGAAATGCATGCTTGCTATTCTCAAGAAGATTAAATTTAAAATACATTTTGTACTTATCAGGTTGCAGCTGGTGATTGGGAGGCAGGAATGACAAACATGTAAGTTTTTTACATAGGACTTCTAAAGGAGGTTATATTGCTGGCACCTGATACTCCTCTTGTATACTAAAGACAAAAAAAATTAAATTATGTTATTGTTAATAAAATGAGATTGGCTTGCCTGCTAAAAGTATACATGCTTTGACTTTCTTGGGAAATAGGAATAAAGTCTTCCTTAAAGTTTAACGACGTTTTTAAACCTAAATTGTGCCAACTGCCCAATCTAATGGTACATCTTTATATCTTTTTTCCCTTGCCTTGTATTAACTTTAAGTTGAACCATAATATTTGAACTAACTTCCTGTGATTTATTAAATGCCTCAAAAGACATCAGCCCAAAGAAATGAAAGAGTAATATTCGCTTAAAGTAAATGACAATTTCTAGATAGTCATTTAGTTAAAAATACAGTACACCAACTAGGAAGAAAGTTGCTCCTTATAAAAGATGTTATTCATTTGATTCTTCCCTTTCTGGTGTCATTGTTGCTGCCAAGATCTGACTGTGCTTACCCTGAGTCAGACTGCCTTCTGTCTTTGCTTTAAACACCTCCAGATCTGATTATTATAATATCCTTTGTAGTAATTTGCCAGGAATGCTTATGTGAGAAACTAACATCTCCTTTAACAGGAAATGTTTATAAGGGTGAACAAAACACTCACCACAATGGAGTTGAGCATGTGCCATCACCTCTGGATCCAAACCTGCTCTCCAAGTTTCACTTAAGTTAGCAGGAACTTCTGTTCTCAGAGCTGATATTTTTTCCAGTAAAAAGCAATTGTCCGGGCTGACATTACCACAAATTCTCCCTTTGCAGTTCACAAACAGTGCAGGAGTCTATTTCTTTTCTTCAGTTCATGTTATTTTCTTCCCCTTACTGTGAAGGAATCACTTTTGCTTAGAATATTTTTTAAAAATCTGCTTTCTATCCCTGAATATTATATCTATAGGTTTTGTTTAATGATTTTTTTTACCTCCTTTCCTTCTTTTAGTTTTAAAATTTTTGTTGTCAAATGTGAAAATTTAGAAATAATTTCATAAAAATTATTTTATTTGTTTTTTTTTAAATTCCATACATACACATATCCTAAAATATATCTCACATTCTTTTGTGCTTAAGTATCTTTTCTGAGCCAAATGTATTTTTAGCTAACTAATAAATAACAGGAAGGTAAAATTATCTTCTCTTTTAACATGAAATATTCATAACTCTGAGTCCTTAATAGTCAGAAATATACCTATTGTATAGAATTAAAAAGCAGAACACTAATTTGTTCATGATAAAATATGAAGCTTCTAAGTTAAGGAATTTTCACTTTCCTCTTAAAAATAGATCTTATTATAAATCTTAATCCAGATCTCTAATCAGTAGAGAGGTGTGAGTACAAACCTATCTGTTATATGTGTAAGTTCAAGGTCAAAGAAAAAAGTGCTTAAAAAGAACTGTGAGAAATTGAAAGATCTTTTTGTATGAAGAAAATAGTGTTCATGAAATTTGTGCGGACAACTGAAGAATTTGAAGTAGAAAATTATTGAGAATTTTGCAAAGGAAAGGTAAAATCCATATTGAGTCTTAAAATTGCTAGTAGACAGAACAATCCTCCTTTGAGTCATAAGTCAAGGGGGTGTGCTAGTAATAAGATCTTTTTCAACCCAGCCCTAGCTTTTTTGTCTGTAATGTAAAATGAAACAAGTCTGGCTTTATGGGCATATCCCTTTAAGATATCCTATTTTCTCAAATATGGTAAATGATCGTCTTTACTAGGTGAATATATATAGAATCCAAAAAATTGGGTACAATACTTGTCCACAAGTAACTTATCCACAAAAGCTTGTAATCTAACTATTTCAGCTAAGATAGATAAAATTTTCTATCTTAAATTAGATAAATTAGATAAATTTACAACACGAATCAAGCAGGGAAAAAACATAGGTTATCTATCAAATTGACAAGTTCTTACTCTTCTAATTTCTTAAGATTTATTTTAAAGAATTTATTTTTTTTTCCACAAGTAAGATTTTCAATATTTTTGTATTTTTGTTTGGGTAAACCAAATATGATTTGATGTCCCTTCTCTCTCTCTCCTGCTTTCTCCATATCATTTGTAAATATTTATCTTTCTTTAGAAATTGATTATTATATTAGGATATATTCTTCACTTTAATACGATTAGACAAAAACAAAAGCATTGCTATAAATTTTGAGACTTAGTAAAGATAAGACTTTTTTTGTTATTATTTTTCCTACTAATATTTTTCCTTTACTTAGTGAGATGTTACCACAGACCTTTTAAGTTTCTTTCATTTCTGAGGCAAGGTGGATATATTTGTTTGAAATCAACTATAACATAACCTTTTTTAAAATGACTTAAGGAAGGGAGGTAGGTATGGAGGAAGGACGGAAGGAAGGAAGGAAGGAAGGAAGGAAGGAAGGAAGGAAGGAAGGA
>JAKSZT010053883.1:70880811-70998079 GCA_026826555.1 Tolypeutes matacus
TTGTAGTTTTGATTTGCATTTCCCTAATTGCTAGTGATGTTGAACATTTTTTCATGTGTTTCTTCACTATTTGCATTTCTTCTTTGGACGATTGTCTTTTCAAGTCTTCTGTCCATTTTTTAATTGGGCAGTTTGTTTTTTTGTTGTTGAGTTATATGATCTCATTAATATTAAACGCTTATTGGATTTATGATTGCCAAATATTTTCTCCCATTGAGTGGGCTCCCTTTTCCCCCTTTAGACAAAGTCCTCTGAGGTGCAAAAGTGTTTAATTTTGAGGAAGTCCTATTTATCAATTTTTTTCTTTTGTTGCTTTTGTTTTGGGTGTAAAGTTTAAGATACTAACACCTACCACATTTTCTTCTAGGATCTTTATGGTTGTTACTTTTATATTTAGGTCCTTGATCCATTTTGAGTTAATAATTGTACAGAGTGTACAATAAGGGTCCTTTTTCTTTCTTTTGTATATGGCTATACAGTTTATACAAGTTATACAAGTCAGGAAGTGAGAGTTCCTCAAATTCATTTTACTTTTTAATGACATTTTGGCTATTTGTGGTCTGTTATACTTCTAAATAATTTCTATAATACATTTTATGCAAAAAAAAGGCTGTTGAAATTTTTATTGGGATGGTACCATATCTGTAAATCAGTTTTGGTAGAATTGATATCTTAAAAATATTTAGTCTTCCAATCCATGAACATGGAATATCCCTCTATTTATTTATATTTTCTTTGATTTCCTTTAGCAATGCTTTTTTAGTTTTCTGAATACAGGTTTTTTATGTCCTTGGCTATTTTTTATTCCTAAATATCTGATTCTTTTAGTCACTACTATGAATGGAATTTTTTTCTGATTTCCTCCTCAGATTGCACATCAGTAGCATACAGAAACAGTATTGATTTTTGTATATTAATCTTGTATCCCACCACTTTGTTGAACTCATCTATTATTTCTAGTAGCTTTATTGTGGATTATTCAGGATTTTCTAGATATAGGACTATATTATCAGCAAATAGTGAAAGCTTTTCTTCTTCCTGTTTGGATGCCTTTTATTTCTTTGTTTAGCCTAATTGCTCTAGCTAGAACTTCACGTGCCATATTGAATAACAGTGGTAGCATTGGGCATCTTTGTCTTGTTCCTGATCTCAGCAGGAAAGCTTTCAGTCATTCACCATTGAGTACAATGCTAGCTTTAGGTTTTTCATAAATGTACTTTGCCATATTGAGAAAACTTCCTTGTATTCTTATCGCTTGCCATGTTTTTATTAAGAAAGAGGTTATTTTGTCAAATAACTTTTCTGCATCAATCAAGATGATCAGGTGATTTTTCTTCTTCAATTTATCACTGTTATTACACTGATTGATTTCTTACCTGATCGTGATGTTTAATTCTTTTAATGTGCTTTTGGATTCAGTTTGCAAATATTTTGCTGAGCATTTTTGCATCTATATTCATTAGGGACATTGGTCTGTAATTTTTTTAAAGTATCTTTATCTGATTTTGGTATTAGGGTGATGGCTTCATTGAATGGGTTTGATAGCATGATATTAAATCATCTTTGAATGATTGGTAGAATTCATGTGTGAAGTCATCTGTCCTGGGCTTTTCATCTTTAGGAGGTTTTTCATGACTGTTTCAATCTCTTCATTTGTGATTGGTTTGTTGAGGTCTTCTATTTCTTCTAGGGTCATTGTAGGTGGTTCATGTGTTTTTAGGAATTTGTTCATATCATCTTCATTTTCTAGTTTTTTGGCACACAGTTGTTCATAGTATCCTCTTATGATCTTATTTCTGCAGGGTCAGTGGTAATGTCTACCCTCTCGTTTCTGATTTAATTTATATCTGTCTGGTCTCTTTTTCTTTGTCAGTCTAGCTAAGGATTTTAGATTGTATTGATCTTCTCAAAGAACCAACTTTGTTTTTGTTGATTCTATTGTGTTTTTCATTAGCTTTTGTTTTTGTTTTTGTTTTTTTGTTCTTGATTTCATTTATTTCTACTCTGATCTTTACTATTTCTTTCCTTTAGCTTAGTTTGGGATTAGTTTGCTGTTCTTTTTCTAATTCCTCCAGGTGTGCAGTTAGAACTTCTATTTTAGCTCTTTCTTCATTTTTAATGTAAACATTGGTGGCTATAAATTTCCCTCTCAGCACTGCATTTGTGGAGGCCCATAGGTTTTGATATGTTGTGTTCTCATTTTCACTCATCTCAAGATATTTAATGAATTCCCTTGAAATTTCTTCTTTGGTGCACTGATTATTTAAGAGTGGGTTGTTTAATCACCAAATGTTTATGACTTTTCCTCTTTTTCCATCCATTATTGATTTCAAGATTCATTCCATAATGATCAAAGAAAGTGTTTTCTATAATTTTAGTCTTTTAAAATTTATTGATCATTGTCTTGTGACCCAGCATATGGTCTAACTTGGAGAAGGATCCATGAGCCCTTGAAAAGAATGTATATCTTGCTGTTTGGGGGGTATAATGATCTATAATGTCTGTTAGGTCTAGTTCATTTATCTTATTATCCTAGCTCTCTGTTTCTTTATTTATCTTCTGTCCATATGTTCTATCTAATACTGAGAGTGGTGTTTTGAAGTCTCCAAATATTATTGTAGAGAAATTTATTTGTCCTTTCAGTTTTTATTTTTAATATATTTTTTTATTTTTAAAAGATACTTAGATTAGATAAATGTAACATAAAGGGAAGCGGCTGTGGCTCAATCAGTAGGGCTCCCGTTTACCATATGGGAGGCCCCAGGTTCAGTTCCCGGGGCCTCCTGGTGAAGGCAAGCCCACCTGGATGGCGTGGTTAGCTGACCCAGTGAGCACAAGCAGCAAGGGGGGGATAAATGAATGAATAAATTTTAAAAAATCTTTAAAAAAACAAAAAAAAACAAAAAAAACCCCAGGGGATTCCTATATGCCCCATTCCCTACAGCTCTCAAATTTTCTCACAATAACAACATCCTTCATTAGTGTGGTACATTCATTACTACTGATGGAATCATTTTGGATCATTGCCACTAAGCATGGATTTTAGTTAACATTGACGTTTACACTCTCTACCACACAATTTTGTAGGTTATGGCAAGATATGTAATGGCCTGTACCTGTCATTGTAATGTCATTCAGGACAATTCCCAAGTCCCAAAAATGCCCCCATATTTCACTTGTTTTTCCCTTTTCCTGCCCTCAGAACCTCCAGTGTCCACCACCTCCACATCAATAATATAATTTCTGCCATTGCTAGAATCACAATAAGTCTATAGTAGAATACCAGTAAGTCTACTTTAGCCCATAGTCCATCCCCCAATCCTGAGGATTCTGGGATGGTAATGTCCAACCCATCTCCAATTGGGAGGGAGGCTTCAATCTTATGGGGCAGATGGATGGGACTCTCTTGCTTGTAGTTGTAGACTTCCTTCATTCCTTGGGATGGTCATTTTCCATTATCATTTCCTTCTTAGCTGTCCTGGGTGAGCCCAATGTACTGGACAGTAGATGTTGCAACTCCATTGAGTTTCAGGGCCCAGCTGGCACATAGACAGCCCAAAGATTTTAGCCTCTCAGACGTACACCTATCAACCCTAGTACTAATTATAGGTTCAAATACAAGGGTCAGAGGAGCCATGTTTAGGGAAACCACAACTGAGTCCAACTCTGTCACATGGGGGAGTATAAATTCCAAAGTAGGGCCCACTGGTAAGGCACCAAACTCCTGAGCTATGTGCCCTGACTATAGTTTCTGGATGTTTCCAGAGCCCTCGTGAGCCTCACTATTTGAGGTAGTATTTAATTTGGCAGTCAATGAGATCCTGCTGAGACATGCATAAGCGTAACCTCTGGAATGACCTCGCAACTCACTTTGAAATCTCTTAGCCTTATAAACTTATTTGTCTTTACCTTTTCCCCCTTTTGGTCAAGGTCTTTTTTCAGTTGCATTACAAGTTGGTGCTTAGCAGTAATCCCATGGTGCCAGGGAGGCTCATCCCTGGGAGTCATGTCCCATGCCAGCAGGCAAGGTAATGCATTTATATGCTGAGTTTGGCTTAGAGAGAGGCCACATTTGAGCAACGAGGTGTGTCTCATGAGGTAACTCTTAGGCACCCTATAATACTAGGTTGTTTCAATTTCAAGAGTAAAGGTTCATAAGTACAGTCATCAACATTAAGGCCCCTCAATAGACCATCCTCCTTCACAAGTCATTGCCCCTATACTCAGGGGATTCTTGCTGTTACATTAGAGAATGTGGCAGAATTCCCAGGATGGGAATTTGATATTCTTTCAGTTATTGTGTGACTCTCCACCCCCCATGACAATATCCCATGAACAATTGAACACATTTATATGCCTTATATGTATGCCCATTCTTTCACTTTTGCCAGTGGTTCCCAATGTAACTTTGAGCACTCAATTTAGGTGCATACAAATTTTTTATAGTTATTTCTTCTTGGTGAATTGCCCTTTATATCCCTTGTAATAGTTTTTCATTTAAAATCTATTTTGTATGATATTAGTATTGCTACTCCAGCTCTTTTTTGGTTACTATTTGCATGGAATAACTTTCCAAGCTTTTACTTTTTTTTTTTAATTTTAAAAAAGATAATTAGATTACATAAATGGAACACAAAAATACCACCTCCCACAACTCCCACAACCTCCCACATAAACATCCTTCATTAGTGTGGCACATTGATTGCAATTGATAAACACATCATTGGGCTTTGCCATTAGGCATAGACCATAGTTCACATTGTATACCACACTCTCTCCCACACAGTTCTGCATGTTATATGATGGTATAAAATGGCCTATATCTGTCATTGCAATGTCACTCAGGACAATTCCCAAGTCACAAAAAAACCCCTGTATTACAACTGCTATTCCCTCTCCCTGCCCCCAGAGCCTCCAGTGGCCACTGGCTCTATGTCAATGTTGTAATTGCTTCCATTGCTTGAATCACAATATGACTATAGTAGAATACAAGTAAGTCCACTCTAGTCCATAGCTCTTCCCACCATCCTTAGGAGTCTGTGATAGTGATGTCCAGTCCACCTCCAATTGAGAGGGAGCTTATATCCCATGGGGAAGATGGATGGGTTTATCCTACCTGCATCTGCAGACTCTCTCCATTCCATGGGATGGCTGTTGTCCATCATCATCTCCCTGCCAGTTGTCCTGGGTGAGTCCAATGAGCTGTAGAGTAGGAGTTGCTACTCCACCAAATTTCCAGGCCCAACTGGCACATGGACAGCCCAAAGACTCAAGTCTCTGGACGTATACCTACAAACTCCAGCACCAAGTATAGGTTTGAATAGAAGGGACATATGAGCCATGTGCAGGGAAGACATAGTTGAGTCCAATTCTGTCTTCTCAGGAGCATAAACTCTAAAGTAGGGCCCACTGGCAAGGCACCAAACTCTGGAGTTATCCATCTTGACATAGGACCTTGGTGTCTCCAGAGCTCTCAGGAGCCCCCTATTTTGGGTGATATCCACTTAGGAATTCTATAAGATCCTACTGAGATATGTGTAAGCATTACCTCTGGGATGACCTCCTGACTCATTTTGAAGTCTCTTAGCCATTTGTCTTTACATTTTTCCCCTTTTAGTCAAGGTCTTTTTCCAGTTGCATTGCCAGTTGGCACTTGGTAGCAATCCCTTGGTGCCAGGGAGGCTCATCTCTGGGAGTCATGTCCTATGCTGGGAGGAAGGTAATGTATTCATATGCTGAGTTTGGCTTAGAGAGAGGCCACACTTGAGCAACAAAGAGGCTCTCAGGAGGCAACCTTTAGGTACCCCATAATAATAGGTTAAGTTTCAATTTCAAGAGCAAAAACGCATAAGGCTAGTCATCAATATCAAGGGCCCATCAGTGGATCATCCTCCTTCACCAGTCACTGCCCCTGCACTTGGGGAACTGTTGCTGCTCCCTTAGAGAATGGGGCAGAGCTCTCCAGAATGGGAATTCAGTATTCTCTCATTTATTGAGTTATTCTCCACCCACTGTGACAATGCCCTGTGAACATTTGAACATTTTTATATACCTTATGTTTATGCTCAGGTGAGCTTCCTCCCATGCATCCCCTATCCCTGACACCCCACACCAACAATCCTCCCTGCCCCAGTTGAAACCCTTCTGTGATCCAAAGCTTCTTCAAAGATTAAGTCATTTCAATGGCTGAATAAAATTAATAGGAAAATGAAATTATAATGATAAGTTTAAATGTAAGTGATAAAATACGTAACAATTTTAAGAAAAAAAAATCTGAGGTGAGTTTATAATAGACAGTATATAGATAGCTCATAATTTTATCCATTCTATCAGTCTATGTGTTGTGATTGGGGAGTTCAAGCAATCAGCATTCAATATTTTAATTGTAAATGCATTACTTGCTTTATCCATTTTGTCCTTTGGCTTTCTGTTGTCATATTTTACTATTGTCTGTATTTTCACCCTTTACTTTACCCTTCTTAATAATCTTCATTTCTACATTCTTCTCCAAGAGTCTCTCATGCTTGTTTTTTTGTTTGTTTGTTTTGTTTTTCCTCACACATCACTCCCTTTAGCATCCTTTGCAATTCTGGTCTTTTCATATTCTATTAGTTTATGTTTATCTGTGAAGACTTTGAACTCACCCTAGTTTTTGAATGTCAGTTTTGCCTAATAGAAAATTCTTGCCTGGAAGTTTTTCTCTTTCATGCCTTAAATACATCATACCACTTTCTTCTTGCCTCCATGGTTTCTGATGAGAGGTTGGCACTTAATCTTATTGAAGTTCCATTGTATGTGATGCTGTGTTTTTCTCTTGCTGCTTTCAGAATTCTCTCTCTCTCTCTTATTTGTCATTCTGAACAGTAGGTGTTTTAGGGTAGGTCTATTCAGATTGCTTCTCTTTGGGATGTGTTGTCTTTCTTGGACATTGATATTTATTTCTTTCATAAGGGTTAGGAAGTTTTCAGTCATTATTTCCTCAAATATTTTTTCTGCCCCTTTTCCATTCTCTTCTCCTTCTGGGACATTGATCATGTGTATGCTTGTGTATTTCCTGTTGTTATTCCATTCCCTGAGGCTCTGTTCTATTTTTTTCTGTTCTCTTCTCTTTCTGTTCTCCTGTCTTTTCCAGTTCAGATGTTTTGTCTTCAAAATCACTTATTCTGTCTTTGAGCAATTCACTTCTGCTTTTGTGTATTTTTTAATGCTTTTTAAATTAAAAAAAAACTTTAGATTACATAAATGTTAAATAAAAAATATAGGGGATTCCCATATGCCCCATTCCTTACCCCTCCCATGCTTTCCTACATGAACAACATCCTTCATTAGTATGGTACATTTGTTACAATTCGAACACACATAAGTATGGATTATAGTTCACATTATAGTTTACACTCTGTCCTGCAAAATTTTGTAAGTTATGAGAAAATATATAATGATCTGTATCCATCGTTTAATGTCATTCAGGACAATTTGAATGTCCTGAAAATACCCCCATATTACACTTGTTTTTCCCTCTCCCTCCCCTCAGAATTTCTGGTGACCACTGCCTCCACATCAATGATAAAATTCTTCCATTGCTAGAATAACAATAAGTATATAGTAGAATGCAATATGTCTACTGTAGTCCATCATTCATTCCCCAATCTAGAGGATGCTGAGATGGTAATGCCCACTCTGCCTCTAATTGAGAGGGGACTTAGATCCCATGGGGCTGATGGATGGTACTAACTTACCTGCAGTTGCAGATTCTCTCTGTTCTTTGGGATGGGCATTGCCCATCATCATCTCTTTGTTATTTGTCCTGGGTGAGTCCAATGAACCGGAGAGTAGGTATTATAGCTCTGTTGCCATTTAGGGCCCAAATGGCACATGTATAGCCCAAAGATTTGTCTCTTGGACATACACCTATCAAGTATAGTACTAAATATAGGTTCAAATAGAAGGGGCAGAAGAGCCATGTGTAGGGAAACCATGACTGAGTCCAATTCCGTCACACGGGGGAGCATAAATTCCTAAGTAGAGCCCACTGGCAGGGTGCCAACCCCCTGAGCTGACTGCCCTGTCTATAGTGTCTGGATGTCTCTAGAGCCCTCAGCAGCCCCACTATTTGAGGCACTGTTTGCTCTGGCAGTCAGTGAGATCCTGCTGAGACATGTATAAGCGTAACCTTTGGAATGACCTCCTCACTCACTTTGAAATCTCTTAATTATAAAAAATCATTTGTATTTACCCTTTCCCTCTTTTGGTCATAGTCTTTTTCAAGGCATATTGCTAGTTGGTGGTTGGTAATAATCCCTCAGTGACAGGGAGGCTCATCCCTGGGAGTCATGTCCCATGCTGGGGGGAATTTAATGCATTTGTATGCTGAGTTTTAATGTCCTACATTGTGTCTTTCATCCCCATAAGGTTTCTTACTTTTCTTTGCAGACTTTCAAATTGTTCTTTATGCTCATCCAGTGTCTTCTAATATACTTTTTTCTCTTTAGTCATATTTTATTTCAATTCTTTAAATTGATTTTGGATAGTTGTGTAGTAAATCCTGTACATCTTCAGGATATTTGTTTCATTTCTTTGTCTGGGCCACCTCTTCCTGTTTCCTAGTATGACTTGCAGTTTTTTGCTGATGTCTAGGTATCTGAATATGATAACTTTACTCTGATAGCTAATTTCTCTCACTTGTCTACTATTTTCTCCCACAAGTCTTTGATGTTTGGTTCAAGTCATTCTATGTCTTCAATATTTTCCAGCTGAAGTTATATAAATCAAGTCAGGGACTCAATAATGGGGCACAGATATTGTCTCAAGAGGTCAGGTAGAATACCCTTAAAGTGTTTTTTCTCCATGCAATTTCCAGACTGGCCAGAAGATGGCATTTGTTGGCATAGCTTTCCACCTAGGTGTTTCTTTCAAGTTCAGCTTTCCTGTGTTTTGGTCTGGCCAGAGTCAAAATTCAAAGCAGGCTCTGCTGGCTGAATTCATTAAAGACTCCCTTGCAACAGCTGACAGGGAGGAAGACATCTGTTTTCCTCTCAGTCAGCCACAGTGATCCAAGTGTTTTATCCCAGGTTAAAATCGTGGGGGTGGGATTTGGGAGTTCTACCCAGCAGCCACAGGGTTTTGGTAACTCTCTATTTTTTTGTTGTTCTCAATTTCATTTATTTCTCCCTTAATCTTTGTTGTTTCTTTCCTTTTGCTTACTTTGGGATTAGTTTGCTGTTCTTTTTAGTGTCTCCAGATGGGAAGCATATCTTTGAACTTTGCTTATTCTTTTTTAATCTAAGCAGTGCAGACTTGTCTTTCTACCCTTTTAGTTACCCTTAGTAATAATCTTCATTTCTACACTCTTCTCCAAGCCTCTCTGTCTTTTCCTTTCAAGCTGCAAACTCCCTTTAGTATTCCTTGTAAGTCTGGTCTCCTGATGACAAATTATATCAGTTTCTATTTATCTGTGAAACTTTAAACTCACCCTCATTTCTGAAGGACAGTTTTGCTGGATACAGAATTCTTGGCTGGCAGGTTTTTTTTTTTTTCTTTTAGTATTTTAAATATATCATACCACTACCTTCTCACCTCCATGATTTCTGGTAGGAAATCAAAACTTAGTCTTATTGGGCTTCTTTTGTATATGATGCCTTGCTTTTCTCTTGCTGCTTTCAAAATTCTCTCTTTATCTCTGGTATTTTACATTCTGAATAGTAGATGTCTTAGAAAAGTTCTATTCAGATTTATTGTTTGGAGTATGTAGTCCTTCTTGGATATTGAGATTTATGTCTCTCATAATATTTGGGCAATTTTTAGCCATTATTTCCTCAAATATTCTTTGTGCCCTTTTTCATTCTCTTATTCTTCCAGGAAACCCATATATGTATGTTTGAGCATTTAATGCTGTTATTCAATTCCCTGAGACCCTGTTCAAATTTTTCCATTCTTTTCTCTTTTCTTCTTTCCTTTCAATTTAAGATGCTCATTCACTTATTTGTTCCTCTGCCATTTCAAATATGCAGTCATATGCCTCTAATGTATTTTTCATCTCATCAATTGTGTCTTTCATTCCCATAAGATCTGTTACTTTTCATTGCAAGCTTAGTATCTTTCATTTTTCATCTTTTATTTCTTTAGCCATATTTTCATTCAACTCTGAATTGATTTAGAATATTTGTGTGAATATCCTTGATTTGTTGCTTTAAATCATGTGTCTCCTCATGATTTTTAATTTGCTCTTTTGGCTGTTCCATATCTTCCTGTTTTTTTTTTTTTTTAATATGGCTTCTAATTTTTTGCTGCTGTCTAAGTATCTGATTATGTTGGTGAGTTTACTCTGATGGTCAACTTCTCTCCGTTGCCTAGTGGTTTTGTTTCATAGCTCTTCTTTAATTTTGGTTTCAGTTTATTCTAAATCTTTAAAATTTCTCTCTATAGGTTATCAAAACAAGGCTATGAACCCACAAATGGGGAACAGACCAAATCCAAAGGGGCCTGGGAATAAGGACATAAAAGACTCCAAAAAGCCTTTTTCATCATTAACTTTCATGGCCTTCCAGCAGATGGTGCTCATTGGAGAAGCTTTCCATAGAGGTGGTTCTGTCAATCTCCACTGGCTGGTGTTTCTGGGTTGATCAGAGCCACAATTCAAAGTGGGCCATCCTGTTTAATCTCACTAAAGAGAAATCACACTAAGCCCTCCACTGTGCCCTCCCTCATCCTAGGGAGGAATATAACTGTTAACCTCTCAGTTGGCTGTCATCAGCCATGAGTTTTACCAGGCCTTTCACCTCAGGGGTGAGGGATGGGCACCAGTTCAAGCCACGGGGGCATGTAACTCATGGTTTTCATTTTGGCTTTTTCATCTCTTTGTCTCCACTCCCTCCTGGACCATGTGTGCTGCAATCTCCTGGTCTACAGATGCCTAAAGCAGCTCTTTCAGACAGCTTCTTCACTTCCTCTCTTGTTCTTGTAAGAGTGTTGAGCCCTACTGACCTACACCAATGCCATCTTCCCAGAACTCCCTTAAATTCAATATTTTAATTTATTCAATAATTTAGTAAATATTGCACTGGATATCTGCTAATGTTGGAATGAAATAGTGTGTCCATTGTGGAGGATTAAAATAAATCCATTTAACAGAGGCCACGCCCTCACGGAGACTGTTGTGTATGTGTGTGTGTGTGAATGTGTGTATGTAATCCTAATCCTAGTCAATACCCTAACCATACATAGAGAGAGATAGAAATAAAGACAGAGCAAAGGATGGGGATGAGAGTAGAGGAGTTAAGACAAAGAAAAATAGGAGTGAAAGATCATAAAGAGAAGCAGAGATAAATTGTCACATTAGTTAGAACAGGGAGAGATATCTCTTTCAAAGAAAAAGTGGTACTCTAACTGGACTTGTAGAATCAGATTAAGCATATGTACAACATGCACATTATATGAAAGACATGTGTGTCGTGATGTGGATGAAGATGAAGCTTAAGCTTCAGGCCACTTGCTTGCACTGACCCTTCCAACACCCTGGGTGGGTGTCTTAGTTTGTCAAAGAGTTGCCAATGCAAAATACCAAAAATGGACTGGCTTTTACAAAGAGGATTTATTTGGGGTAAAAGCTTACAGATCTGAGGCCATGAAATGTCAAGATCAAAGCACCATCAGAGATGCTTTCATAACAAAGTCAGCTACTAACATTTCTAGCATCCTGCCATGTGGAGATCAGGAACATGGCAGGGCTTGTTTCCTCTTGAGCAGCTCCATGGGTGCAGCCCCTTGGGGGATTGTCTCTTTCCCTGCCTTCTCACTCCATCTCTGAGGCCTTTGCTGCTTTTCTGCAGCTGCAGACAAACCTGGAGTCCTTTCTCTCACATGGCAGGATCAAATATGGCAGAGTTCCCTTTTTCTTGTGTCTCTGTTTCCATTTATATCAGACCCAACAACAGGGTAGAGACTCAACCTGAGTCACTGACTTAGTCT
This sequence comes from Tolypeutes matacus, assembly GCA_026826555.1. Classification (NCBI taxonomy): domain Eukaryota; kingdom Metazoa; phylum Chordata; class Mammalia; order Cingulata; family Chlamyphoridae; genus Tolypeutes; species Tolypeutes matacus. Next base: position 70,892,776 of record JAKSZT010053883.1, read on the forward strand.
AATCAAAAGGGTCTCACACCCACAGGAGTGGATCAGTTCAAAAACAATCTATTTTGGGATTCATAAAAGAATCTCAAACTGCCACAGTGGGTGATATGTGAAGCAATATGTTCATGTGATAAAATCTTTCTCTAATGCAATTTGAACTGCTTTTAAGTCTTTTTCCTCTTTTCACCCTGATTTCTCCTTGTCACAATTCTCCTTGCCTCATGTGGTGCTAGAGTATTGGAATATTTTTGGATAATTTTGAAATCTGGCTAAAAGAAATTTGAATGGGAAATATATTTATTTTGGGTTTCATAATATAATTATGTATTTCACAGTCATTTCTATGTAAATGTATTTGTGACCAAACTGATATAGAAATGGATTCCAGGGATACTTTTTCCTTCTCCTAATGTGCTGAGGATTCACCTGGCATTATGACAAGAAAGTACAAGGTCCTTTGTGGTACTGCTGTTTACACATCTGTGATGGTTAGTCTAATGTGTCAGCTTGGCCAGGTAATTGTGCCCAGTTGTTTGGTCAAGCAAACACTGGGCTAATTGTAATACAGGGACATTTATGGGCTTTAGTAATTGTTGAGGTTACTACGTAGATAGCTGATTACATCTGAATCAACCAGGGAGATTGCTGTCAGGAATGAGTGATGCTTTATCCAATCTGTTGAATGACTTAAAAGGGGAAGTGATTTCAACATTCAGAGAGAATTTCCCAGCTCATCTTTGGACAGCCAATGTCTCCCGGAAACTCATCAAGGATCTTCACTGGACTTTCATCGGAGCTCCTGGCTTGCAGCCTGTTTCTGGAACCTTTACTTGTGCACACCCATGGACACATTATAGACTCTTATAAAATCTCATACTATTTACATATTTCTCTTGTTGATTCTGTTTCCCTAGAGAACCCTAACACAGCTTGGTACAAAACCCTGCCATCCTTTAACTACTCTCCTTTTGAGAAACAGCTTTTGGACTGCTCCTGGGCCTTAGTAGAGACTTAATGCTTAACCATGGGCCATCAAGTTACCATGAGATCTGAGTTACTTATCATGAGCTGGATATTGTCTGACCCACTAAACCATAAAGTTGGTTGTGCACAGCAGCACTTCATACTAAAGTGGAAGTGGTATATATGAGATAGGGTTTGAGTGGGCCCTGAAGGCACAAGTAAGTTACATGAGGAAGTAGCCCAAATACCCATGGTCACCACTCCTGCTATGTTACCTTCTCTTTTCCAGCCCACAGTTTTGGCCTCTTGGGGACTCTCTTATAATCAGTTGACTGAGGAAGAGAAAACTTGGGCCTGGTTTACAGATGATTCTGCACACTATGCAGGTACCAACCAAAAGTGGACAGCTGCAGCACTGCAGCCCTTTTCTGACAAATTTCTGAAGTACAGTGGTGAGGGAAAATCCTCCCAGTGTTGCAGAACTTCAAGCAGTACGCTTGGTTTTTCATTTCGCTTGGAAAAAGAAATGGCCAGAGGTGCATTTGTACACTGATTCATGGGCTGTTACCAATGGTTTGGCTGGATGGTCAGGGATTTGGAAGGAACATGATTGGAAAATTAGTGACAAAGAGATCTGGGGAAAAGGTGTGTGGGTAGACCTTTCTGAGTGGGCAAAAAAACATCAAAATATTTGTGTCTCACGTGAATGCTCACCAGAGGGTGACTTCAGCAGAGAAAGATTTTAATAATCAAGTGGATATTATGACCCACTCTGTGGCTAATGCTCAGCCTCTTTCCCCAGCCACTCTTGTCATGCCCAATGGGCTCATGAACAAAGTAGCCATGGAGGTAGGGTTGGAGGTTATGCATGGGCTCAGCAGCATGGCTTTCCACTCACCAAGGCTGACTTGGCTACAGCCACTGCTGAGTGCCCAATCTGCCAGCAGTAGAGACCCACACTCAGCCCCTGATATGACAGCATTACCTGAGGTGATCAGCCTGCCACCTGGTGACAGGTTGACTATATTAGAGCACTTCCACCATGGAAGAGGCAGTGATTTGTTTTAAGTGGAATAGACATATACTCCGGATATGGGTTTGCATTCCCTGCACGCAATGCTTCTTCCAAACTACTGAATGTCTTATCTACTGCCGTGGCATTCCACAGAGCATTGCTTCTGATCAAGGAACACATTTCACAGCAAATGATATGAATTCCATGGAATTCACTGGTCTTACCGTGTTCCCCATCACCCTGAAGCAGCTGGATTGATAGAATGGTGGAATGGCCTTTTGAAGACTCAATTTCGGGGCCAACTAGGTGTCAATGTCTTTCAGAGATGGGGCAGTGTTCTCCAGGAGGCTGTGTATGCTCTAAATCAGCATCAACTCTATGGTGCTGTTTCTCCCATAGCCAGGATTCAAGGGTCCAAGAATCAAGGGGTGGAAATGAGAGTGGCACCCCAGTGACCCACTAGGAAACTTTTTGCTTCCTTTCCCTACAACCCTAATCTCTGCTGGTGTACAGGTCTTGGCCCCAAAAAGAAGAGGGCTGCCACCAGGGAATACAGCAATGATTCCATTGAACTGGAAGTTAATAATGCCACCTGGCCACATTGGGCTCCTCTTACCTCTGAATAAACTGGGAAGGAAAGGAATTATTGTACTGGTTTGGGTGATTGATCCTGACTATCAAGGGGAAATAGGACTGCATCCACATAATAAGGGTAAAGAAGTTTGCCTGGAATACAGGAGATCCTCTAGGGCACTATCTAGCACTGCCATGCCCTGTGATTAAAGTCAATGGAAAATTGCAATGACCCAATCCAAACATGACTAACAATGGCCCAGAATCTTCAGGAATGAAAGTTTGGGTCATCCCATCAAGCAAAGAACCACAGTCAGCTGAAATGGTTGCTGAGGCTAACAGGAACATGGAATGGGTAGTGGAAGAAGGTAGTGATAAATATGAACTTCATCCACATAACCAGTTACAGAAATGAGGACTGTAATAGTCATGAATCTTTCTTCCTTGTTTCATTATGAGTGATTGTATATGTACACAAAATGAATTTCTTTTTTTTCTTCCCCAACCTTTTCCCTTATGATATGACAAATAGGGAATTAATGCTTTTCCAGTTGTAAGCAGAAGAGTTGAATAATGTTAGGTGGAAATATGCATGACTGTTATTGTTTATACTTAAAAAGTTAGTATGGTTTAAGGTAATGTGTATGGTTGTCAAGTTGACAAGGGTTGAACTGTGATGGTTAAGCTAATGTGTCTGCTTGGCCAAGTATTTGTGCCCAGTTGTTTGGTCAAGCAAGCACTGGGCTAATTTTAATACAAGGCCATTTATGGGCTTTAGTCATCAGTAAGTTTACTGCATAGATGGATGATTACATCTGCATCAACCAAGGAGATTGTTGTCAGCAATGAGTGATACTTTATCCATCAGTTGAATGCCTTAAAAGGGGAAGTGATTTCAGCATTCAGAGAGAATTTCCCAGCTCATCTGTGGACAGCCATCATCTCCTGGAAAATTATTAAGGATCTTCTTCACTGAACTGTCATTGTAGCTCCTGGTTTGCAGCCTGCCTGCGGAACCTGGACTTGTGCACCCCCACGGTCACATGAGAGACTTATAGAATCTCTACCATTTGCAGATATCTCCTATTGATTTTGTTTCCCTAGAGAACCCTGACTAATACAACATCCTAAAACACCAAACAATCCAAGTGTGTGGGTACCAGGAGGAATTAAATTTGAAAAAATCATGGAACCAGAAGATAGTTTGTAGAAATTTCTTCTAAACATCAAATATGGAAAATTATCATTGGAAGATAATAATGCATAATGACCAGTAAAAATGGACATTATATCCTGTCAAGAATCTAGTTGGTAACGTGGTATATACAATCATAAGCAATCCAAACTGGGTTTTTCCCCATGGGTTTAGGGGAATTCATACAAAATGCATTTTTTTCAGAACTCCTTTGTTTGAATGATCAAACCCTGAACAGTGCTATATATAGAAATACATCCTCTTGTGTTGTTATGTATTTTATTCATCTCAAATTTTAATTAAAAAAATTGTCAGCCATGCTAAAATAAATATTCAATTAACTTTCAATTAATAGTCAATTAACTCTCTAAAATATTATGAAATCATTGTCATGTGATAATCCATGTGTATATATCACAGAAAGATAAATATAAAAGATATATGTCAATCAATTAATTAATAAATATATTATTTTTCTGGAATTTTGATGTTTATAATAATTTGGGGGTTTTAAATTCTGCAATATATTGCTCTTTCATTTCTCACTCAAAATAAATATCTGCATTCATAACTCAGTGTATGTTTACAACATTATATAAAATGTGCCCCAAATTATATAAGCTTTAAGTGCCACAAAAATTGAATCACACTTTGTATATATGGGTAACGGAAAAGGGTTTTATACGAGGAGATTACATTATAAGAAAATGTATGGAAATGACAAATTAAATAGCATTTATGGAACAATATCCTTCAAGAAGATATGAAGTAGGTTGGTGCCATTAACCTACTTAAATAATTTCAGTACTCCTTGAAAGCTTGTTATTAGACTGGTATCATTTCGGTGGTTCAGAACTTACACTCTTGCAGCACTGATGACATAAGAAAATGGTGAAGTGTCTTATAGAGATGCAAGTAATTAAAGGTGAAAGGAGGAGAGTTTAGACATATATTTAAGAAAAATATATATGTAAAATTACCATGAGCTGAAAACTCATCCATATGGGAATAATAAAAGTAAATTAAAAAGGAAGCCTAGAATCATGACAGTGATAAGAATAGAAATTAGTAATATATTTTTTTAAAAAGAGGTTGTCCTGAGTACTGTTGTGGCAACAGATGTAGGCCATTTTAAATCAGCACATACCACTCAGAACTGAGTGGGAGAGAGTGGTCTACGGTGTGAACTGTGGTCTATGGTTGGTGGCAAGGCTCCAGGATGTGTAAGTTCATTGAGGGTGGTGGGCCACACTTGTGGGAGATGTTTGTGTGGGATGTGGTGGGAGATGTGGGAGGTGGGCAACATGGGAATCCCAGTGGGTTCCGTGTAATATTTTGGGTAATTTAAGCACCTCTTAAATATATATATATATATATATATATATATATAACATTTTTGTAAGCAAATACACATATATGCATATATAAAAAAAAAAAAAAAGCAAGCACAAAAAAAAAAAAAAAAAAAAGAGGTTGGCAGAAGAATATGGAATACTTCTTGTGTATATGTTTGAAAAACTAATCTCACCCAAACTCTCATTCTAAGAACAACTTCCATAGCTCTCTCTTCCCATTTACAAACTAATTTCTTGTGTCAATATACACAGCCTCCATTTCTTGGACTTTCAAACACTTTCTAACCTACTCCAATTTTGAATCCAAGTGCCTGTCTTCTAATGAAACTGATCTTTTAAAGATTACCATCATTCTTATTATTTCTAAACACCAATAGATATTTTTAACTCTTACTTTACTTGACATCTCAGTAGCATTTGAAAATGTTTAACATGCTTTCCTTCTTGAAACACTCTTCCCTTTAATGATCTTGCTTTTTCTCCTCATTCTGATTACTCTTCCTATGTCTGGTTTGTGGCTCCATCCTTTTCTACATAACTATTGTGTGTTGAGGTTCCTACAAGTCAATTTTAGATCCTCTCCCTTTGTCATTTTATGCTCTTTCTCTGGAAGTTGTCATTCAAATCTAGATTTGGCTCACAAATGTGTATCGCCTGTCCAGAACTTTTCTCTGTGCTCCTGGCAGATATATACACATGACTTTTCTTCAATACCTGAGAGCAACTAAAAAATTCTAGGTACAAAATAGAATTGATGATTTCCTGTGTTTGCTAATGGAGTAACTGAAAACCTAAGAGTTAATCTTGGATATTTCTTTCTTCCTCATTTCACATACCCAACCCATTATCAAATCGTGTTATTTTTATTTCCTAAAATTTCACAAATATGCCTATTTCTCTTTTACTCTGCACCACCACATCTTTTCCAATCTATTCAAATAGTCATATAAGTGCTCTATACATAGATTTGAACATCCAAATATGAACACTCTTGAGAATGAAAGGAGATGCTCTTTATTTGGAACCACAAGAAGCAGGTTCAGCAACCAAAAAATTTAGGGCAAATAATTTATTTGGAAAGTGCAGTGAACACCAGAAGGAAATTAGGGAAGTTATAATGTGAAAGAAAGTCAGCCAATAAAGGGTGAATTACTAAACCAGCTATCAAAAAGAGCAAAGAAATGGTGTAAAACACTCAGAACAGAATTATCCCACTTGAGGGTACAAAGAATTGTGATATTTAAACATTGTACCCTGTAACTTATTGGTTAGGGGTTTTTCCTGGGAGATGTTTATTTCATGGAACTTTACTCCATCCTGTCACTGCTCCTTCATGTTACTTAAAAAATGAAATGAAAAGATTAGTCAAGAGAACTAGTGGGACAAGCTAAGCCACTACTTCTGCAATTGGCTGCAATAACACAACTGATATTCATTATTTCCATCTTCTATCACCCATTCTGTTGTTCTGTAACCTGAGGTTCTGAGCCCCCAGATAATCATGCCTTTGTCAGAGAATAGTTCCTGCAATTGTCCACTTAAAATTTTTGCTGGATATTACAGCATCAAGTAATGCCCCAGAAAATTTCCTAGGCCCAAGTTATATTCCTCCCTGCCATATTATATAATGGCAATCTCCAGTCTTAATGATAATGAGGGTAAATTACCTGTGACAAAATAGTTGCCTGCTAATATACTGGTATGAGAAGCCCATAACAACCAACCAGAAACTGTAACTTTATGCATTTTTGAACTCTTACTATCAGAAGGAAAAAGGATACCGTCTTAGGGAAGAAGGACTTCTATTCAAACGGAGGCTAAATTTGTGGGAACAGAAGGCACAACAATCCTGAATGGATAATTAGAGTAATTTTGCCAAGGACCACTCCTTATTTCACATCTTGGTTATTATGCCAAGGAATAAGCAAATACTACTAATATGCAGCATTATATACTACCCATTAGTTCAGAGTATACCACTTTTTGGCACTCCAAACCTGTAGGATGTCATTTCCAAGAATATAACTTAGCTATGCTTTTATAATGCAATGCCAACATTCTATGAATGTTTCATTTTATAAAGGAAGTTTATGGGAGGACCAGTGGGCACCATGATCATGTGCCTATTGTCACATCTCCTTTTCTGTAATGTAGATGCCTTTATATTTTTATGTGGAATCTTATCATAATAAATCACTCTGTGACCCCTAGGATAATGGGCCTGAGTAAAATACTGTAAAGATGAATCACTCTCCTTTCCATGATGAAATGATCCAATTAAATTAACTTCCTTATGTGGCTGGATGGTCTCCTTGATGGGTGGTATCATAACTTGGATTTAGTGTTGATCTCTGTTACTGACAAGTCAAACATTCAGTGACATTAACCAGACCAGTCTTGATGAAGATGAGGCAATGACCTTAGGTTCATGTATAGCCTTAATCCTTGCCACCATGTCTACTCAATCTGTGTAAGCACTGTGGTGGCTGGGAGTAGAATTACCTCTGCTGGAAGAATGATACTGTCCACCTTGATCAATGTTCTTTGGTGGACACTGACATGAGAAACAAAGATTCTCACACTTTGTGCCCACTCATAAGTAAATCTACATGCTTCTTCTCCGGTTCCTTTGCTTCCAATTACTCTGTTTTGTTCTTTCCATACCCGTAACCAACCATTTCTCATTATTCAGGAATCCATGTAGTTCCTTACTTGTGGCCATTTATCTTTTTACAATAAATTAAACCAGTTGTACTACTCAAAGTTAACAACAATCTTTTAAGGCCACTTCTAAGCAGGATAAAATATGGCAACACTTTTAGCTATCAACATGTTGAGCTGGACCACATGTTGAGATAAATTACATGTGACCTCTGATTCTGTTTAGTCTTGATCCTGAATGTACTATTTCCATCACATGATGGATTGCTGCTGATTGGTCTGACAATAGCCAGATCATAATGGGAAGCTCTGGTCACAAAGTTATTTGATTTCCCAGATTTAAGCAATCAGTCTCTACTATGGCCCAGAGCATTACAGTTGCTCAACTTTTTAAATGCTGTACAGTTGTCTGCAGCAGACAGCATACTCTTGCTCTAAATCCCAGAATTTTCTCTCACTAGGGCTTTCCAAATTTTCCACATGGTACCGTATCTACTAAAAGTACCACTAGCAACATGGGATCACAAGGGTCATATAGCACAAGCAGCAAAACTGCTTAACTCCTGCTGCAGTGGCCTTTCTTGTTCTGCTCCCTACCCCCATCAAAACTGGCATTCTTCTGAATCACCTAATAAATTAGTTGAAAAGTTATTCCCAAATCATGTGCTACTTCCATTCCTTGAAGAGACTTACAAAGCATTGTGCTTCTTTTTCTTAGTGGTAAAGTGTGAAATAGAATTTGTGTTCTTTATCTTGGAGATATACTTCAGAAAGCCCCATTCTAATGGATTCTTTAAAAAGTCACTGATGTGGCAGGCACTGAATCTTTTTAACTTTATCTTTTCTCTTCTGGTGTGTGTATATGTGTGTGCTTTACTGGGCACCTACAGTATTATCTACTTCTTCTTCAATTAATAGAATATTTACACTATCGTGGGCCATTTGGGTATTCAGCAGAATGTCCAGACCGAGTTCTTTTGTAATATATTGTGACAGAGTACGAGCATTAATAGAGCAAAAAGATGCATGTATCCTACTATTTTTTTTCCATGACTATATCCCACTATCTCTTCCACGTGAATTGCTTGGATTCTTCTTCATGATAGATATTGCAAAGACCACAGTTGCTATATCAATATCTCCTGGTGCTTGCTACAAAGCTACTGGTCTCATGGATGTGTTCTTATAAATACCTGTTATAGATTGGAGTTGTTTTTTATCATTTATTATATGACTCTATGGGTATACATATGCATAGCATTCAATTGATGCTATCACTTAAGTTCATGGTAGTCCTCTGTTGAAGATCATGATTCAGCCAGTTTTTGGAAGGGTTGGACTGCTGAAATAAAACAGATATATATGACGGAGACTACCACCCCTGCATCCTCTAACTCTTTGACGATGACACTTATCTGCATTATGGCTTCTGACATTATCATTCCAGCATTTGTGGAAATGAAATTTCAAACACTTCTGCTTGTCTTTTCCTACATTGTGGCTCTTAATCCATAGTGATATTCTTAGCAACTGATGCTGGAGCAGGCCAGGGATTGTTACTATTCCATTTACCATAGAGTCCTTATTCCCTTCTATCTGGCTACTGATCCAGTTCTGGAAATTTATCCTAGAGATCACTTTCTATAAATACTTTTGGTTCCAACTGCTTGAATTTGAGTTTCCTGTGATACAGACACTGAGATAAGAATTCAATTTCAAACAGTTAATTTTGGGAGTATAGGAAACATGAGTCCAGGAATGGAAATTGAGTCAAGGAAGAGAAAATGTCATTAAATGAACTACCTCTGGTTGCTGAGGCTTAATTACACTGGGAAAAAAATGTATAAATATATTTCTTGGAATTATATAATTCTGGAATATTAGCTTATTAACTTTTGTCAGTCATTGTTTGAGTGCCACTAGAAAGGATGCTATTTCTTATCACTTTTAGCCTGTCGTGCTTGTGTGGAATAGTGTGGAAGGAAAACAAACAAAAAACCTCAGGTAAATAGATGCAATGAATCCCAACTGGAAGTTGGCAGCCCTCTGACATGCACAAAAATGTGTTTATGGGCACAGATAGCTTTTGTTTTAAGTTAACTCTTAGTAATAGGAAAAAATGCCTATGCTGGTACTGTCCTGGACAAGCCAGGACACATGGTTGCTTTATCTCTGCACATCCAAATTACTGCCTTCATATCAATACTGTAGCCAGAGTAATCTTTTCAAAGGACAAGTCTGATCAAGTCATGTCCTTGTGTCAAACAATTAGATGGCTTACTAAAGCTCAAACTATGAAGTCAAATCTCATGAACATGGCCCACACCTTTTTCCACACATCTCTCCAGGACAAGGGTAAGCTATCACAAATGGAGTCAACAGAAACTCAGCTATCATTGGAAGGGTCATTGCTGCGGTGATTTTCACCATTCTCTGCACCTTGGTGTTCTTCTTTCGGTGCAAGTTTCTTCATAATGGCTTCTACCACGCCAATGAAGCAAAAGGGGTGGAGTCAGCAGAAAGTGCTGAGGCTGCCATCATGAACAACGACCCAATTTCACAGAGACCACTGAGGAAAGCAAAAAGGAATGGCTCATCTGAGGGGCAGCTATTTGGCTATGGGCTAGGGAGGGGGAAATTATTAGGGAGGTAGGAAAAGGACAAAAGCACCCTGCTCATATTCCTGAACACATACTTAAAATTTTCAGCACAAGTTGGGGGAGGCAAGTAACAAAAAATTCTCGAGACTGTTCACCACAAAAATATTTTTTTTATATTTCTTTATAACTGAGTTGCCCCTTCTGTACCTAAACAAAATAATATGGAAGTTGCTTTTAGAGCTTATAAAAAATGCTTGTGTTTTTCATCATGCTGAAGATAATGTATATTTTTCCTCTGCTATTCTTTTGGCTAACAGGTCACACACATTTATAATATAATGTCTACAGATTTTATCTAACGATGTAATAAACAAAATACCTTTTATCAAAAATCTTTTCATGATAATCCGGCCTTTGATGAAAACTCTATAGCAAATTATACTATATAATCTTGTGTCATAAACAGAAAAAAACTATCTTACATATTTTCTTCTCAGTGTGCAATTTAACTTATTGCAAAAATAATGGATTACTTCTTTCATTGTAATTTGATTGGGAAAATTATCTAATTAGTTAAAATACTCTAGTCCAGTTATTTCAACCATTTTACCTCTCAAATTCAACAGACTATCCAATCTTAAATATTTGGTGTGTGGAACAAACATCCAAAGGTTAATCAAATTGAAGGCAGGACACAACCATAGCTTTTCCACAAAAGAAAATGTCTATTATATGAAGAATGAAGTCCCAGGCACTTTGAGATCTTAAAAAATAAAACAAAAAACAGTGCCCTTAAATTGTTATTAGCATACTCGTGTCTTCACTGGAGTGTTAAACATGTCAAGTATTGCAGCTTTGGCTCTATAATTTTACTTAATCATATTTGCATGGGTCTTAGGGCTGTCCAACAGTTTTAAGCAGGGCTTCCTTTGTTTTGAAATCTCTCAAATTGTTCTGGGGTCAGAGGAGAAAAAGAGATTAAATAAACTGAAAGAGGGCTGATAACAGTAGGAATGAAACATTGTATTTGTTCTGTTAGAAATATATTTTATAAGCCTGCTCTCATGTGCTGAAAGAATGTGGGCCCATTACATTCTAAATGATATCCTGTTAAAATATTCTTCTCATTTGATATTCTTCACCACACTAAATTTTTCTACATAAAATGGGCCTTAACTTTTAAAGTATTAACTTGGGATATTCTGGGACTAAATGTTTCCATCAAGTGTATGAGAATCTTGCTGGCACTCAAGACTCATACTTCAAGAAATGGATTTGCTCATACAATTAAACATAAGCAATTGCGAGTTAAGCAGATTTCTATTGCCTCTTACCAGCCAAACTCCAGTGGGGGTAATGTAGGCAGCGCCTTAACCTTTAAAATTGTGGCTCTCTGCCATGCTCATATGAAAGCATCCATGGTGCGGGGGCTGGGTATGTAAGATAATGAAAATTTAAAGTTCCAAACTAGATACACTGAGGGAAATTGTTACAGAACCTAATTAGCCATATGCAGCCTAATTCACTCAGCTTTCAGGAGCACAAGTCGCTTGGAGGAAGGAGATGGCAGACTAGGGTATAAAGCTGCAAGGTTTAAGTCTAGTGATTTCATCCCACAGACATTGCCACTCTGGTTTACACCCTCATTGACCCTGGCCTATAATTTTCCAGCTGGTCTTAACTATTCACCCTGTCTTGCTATTCCACAGCCCAACTCTCTAGTCTTTCTCTTTCCCTTTTAATTTTCAAACTGCTGCTAGGGCATTATTTTCTAAGATTCAGATACATTCATGTCACTTGTAGTTTAAATTCTTCAAATATGCATTAACATACGCTATCCAAGTGATTCACCTGAAGAGTGCACACCTTTTTTGAGCAGACCTTTATTAACCCGCCCATCTGACATACCACCGTTTACTATGCTACAGCCACTTTTAACACACTTTTAAAAATGTTTTTAATTTTTTCTTATGTTAGTACTCTGTGTAAATTGTCTTTATTCTTACATGACCACTTATTTATTTAGTTCTTTAGCTATTTTCATGAAAAAACTACCATGGATATTATTCATAAGTTGATTTGGGTTACAAATGCATTCATTTCTCTTACATAAATATCAAAGAGTAGATTTGCAGGATGTTATGATAGGGATATATTTAACTTTGTTAAAAACTGTCAAATGATTTTCTGAAAGATTTGTACAATTTTACACACCCATCAGTATTTCATAAAAATCCTGGTCATTCCATATACTCACTAACATTTGGCATTGTCATTTTGGTGTTATTATTATTGTTATCATTATCATCAATATTATCACTTTAATTTAGCCATCCTGGTGTGTGTGCCATAAATTTGCCTTTCCCTGTTGACTGAAGATGTTAAGCACCTTTTCATGTACTTGGTGGCCTTTCAGATATATCCTTTTTGAAGTGACTGCTCAATTCCTTTGTCCATTTTTAATTGGTTTATTTGTCTTTTTTTATTAATGACTTGCAGGGTTGTGTATAATATATTTAGATTACAAGTCCTTTCTTAGGTTTACCTATTGTGAATATTTTCCCCTAGTCTGAGACTTGCCTTTTCAATTTCCAAACAATGTCTTTTAATGAATAGAAGATTTTAATTTTAATGAACTTTAATCAGTTTATTTTTTCTCCACTCTATGCAGATACTTGTGTAACTGCATTTTTTATTTAAAAAGTTATATTTATATCAATGTTACAAGTTACTCAGTTAACACAAGATAATAACTACAATAACAATAAATCTACCTTAGTCAGTGTTTACTCTTGCCCCTTATTTTTGTTCATTCTTCAACTTTGAGGGATTTGGGACAATGTCCACTCTGATTGCTTCCAGCTGCTAAGGGATGTAGATATTATGGGGCAGAGGAATGGAAATTTTTGCTTGCACTTGATGACACTCTTTGCTTAGGAGATGGAACTTGTATCTCCTCATCATTTTGTTAGTTGTACAGGGCAAGCCTGAGGAACTGGAGAGTAAGAGGTGGCCACATATCTGCTGGATTTCAGGCTCAACCAGCATAGGAACAATCTGAAGGCTTTAAGTCTCCAAGAAATATACTTAACAGGTAAATTGAAAAGCATAAGTTCAAATAAAATAAATAGAAGAATCATGATTAAGGGATTTATAAATGAGTACATCTATGTGATACTGGGAAAATAGCATATCCTATATTCCCAGATAAAGCCTGACAAGGAGTTGTTAATTTCCTAAGGCCCTGTGGCTTGGCTCTGGTATCTGGATGTCCCTGTGGCTTCCAGAGCACTTTTATTTAAGGCTTTGTTTACTGGGCAGTTTGTGACGTCTGGCTGAGACCTGCACAAGCCAAACCTCTGGAATGACCTCCTAACTCACTTTGAAATCTCTTAGCCATAAAAACTCTAATTTATTTAACATTTTCCCCTTTTGATCAAAGTCTTTCTCAAAAAGCATCAATGGTTTATACTTGGTAATAATCACTTGGTGCCAGGGAGGCTCATCCTTAGGAGCCATATCCCACATTTTGGGAAAGGAACTGAGTTTATTTGCTGTTTTCTTTGAGAGAAACCACACTTGAGTAACAAGGAGGTTTTCAGGTGATAACTCTTAGGCATTGAATGTAAATAGGCTTAGTTTCATTATTATAGGAATAAGGTTCATAAGTGCAAGTATTGAGATTGAGGGCCCAGCTTATTAGCCTGCTTAGTCTATAATTTTCTTTTTTTTAATAGTATCTTTATCTGGCTTTGGTATTAGCATAATGTTGGCTTCATAGAATGAGTTAAGTAATGTTCCCTCCTCTTCAATTTTCTGAAGAGTTTGAGTATGATTGGTTTTAGTTTTTTTGGAGTCAATGGTAGAATTCACCTATAAAGCCATCTGGTCCTGGGCTTTCCTTTGTTGGGAGGTTTTTGATAACTCATTCAATATTATTACTGGTGATTGATCTGCTGAGGTCTTCTATTTCTTCTTTAGTTAGGGTAAGTTGTTTATGTGTGTTTCTAGGTATTCATCCATTTCATTTAAGTTTTCTAAAATGTTGGTATACAGTTGTTCATAGTATCTTCTTATGATACTTTTTATTACTATAGTCAGTGGTGATGCCCCCTTTCTCGTTTCTGATTTTATTTACTTACAACTTCTCTCTCTTTTTTTTGTTTGTCTAGATAAGGGTTTTGTCAACTTTAATATTCTTCTCAAAACACAGCTTTAGGTTTTGTTAATTTTATTTATTTTTATTTTATGCTCAATTTCATTTATTTCTGCTCTAATCTTAGTTATTCCTTTTCTTCTGCTTGCCTTGGGATTGGTTTGCTATTCTCTTTTTCCAGATGTGCAGTTAGGTCTTTGATTTTAACTCCTTCTTCTTTTATAATGTAGGAAATTAGGGCTATAAATTTCCCTCTCAACACTGCCTTCACTGGCTCCTATATATTTTGAGATGTTGTATTCTCATTTTCATTTTCCTCAAGTTATTTACCATTGGTCTTGCAATTTTTTCTTTGCCCCACTGATTGTTCAAGAATGTATTGTTCAACTTCCATAAAATTGTGAATTATGCAGTTCTCCACCCATTATTGATTTGAGCTTCATTCTATTGTGGTCAGAGAAAGTTATTTGTATAATTTTATCTTTCTAAATTCTTTGGGACTTGTTCTGTGTCCTAACATCTGATCTATCCTGAAGAATGGTCCATGAGCAATTGAGACGAATGTATATCTTGCTTTTCTGGGAAGCCATGCTCTGTATGTGTGTTAGGACTAGTTCTTTTATTGTATTATTCAAGATCTATGTTTCCTTATTGGTTCTCTGTCTAGACGTTCTATCTATTGCTGAGAGTACTATATTGAAGTGCCCACTATTATTGGAGAATGTCTATTTCTCACATCAGTTTTACCAGAGTTTGCCTCGGGTATTTTGGGGCACCCTTGTCATATGCATAAATATTTATGATTGTTATTTCTGCTTGGTAGATTTCCCCTTTTATTAATATGTAGTGTCTCTCTTTGTCTCTTATAGCAGCCTTTGACTTGAAGTCTATTGTGTCAATATCCATATATCTAGCCCAGCTCTTTTTTGGTTAGTGTTTACATGGAGAATCATTTTCCAACCTTTCACTTGAAATTTATTTGTGTTACTGGGTCTAAGCTGAGTCTCTTGTAGACAGCATATAAATGGATCATATTTTTAAATCCATTCTGCAAACGTGTTTCCCTGATTTGGGGACTTTAGTCCATTAACATTCAATGTTATTATTGTAAAGGCAGTATTTACTTCAACCATTTTATCTTTAGGCTTTTTTATGTCATATCTTATTTTCATTTCTCCTTTTAACTTTTTAGTTACCCTTAATAATAATTTTCATTTCTACACTCTTCTCCAAACTTCTCTTTCCTATCTTTCCCTTTCAGCCTGCAGAACTCTCTTTAGTATTTCTTGCAAGACAGGGCTCTTGTTGAAGATTTCTCTCAATTTTTGTTTATCTGTGAATATTTTAATCTCTCTGTCATTTTTGAATGGCAATTTTGATGGATACAGAATTCTTAGCAGGCAGTTTTTCTCTTTAAGTACTTTAATTACGTCATATCACTGTCTTCTCACCTCCACAGTTTCAGATGAGAAATCATCACTTAATCTTACCAAGCATCCCTTGTATGTAATGGATTACTTTTTTTTTTGCTAGTTTTAGATTTCTCTCTTTAACTGCATTGCCTCTGAGATTTTTATTTTTTTTCTTTCTCTTGAGATTTTTATTTTTTTTCTTTGGGCCATTTCTTCCTATTTCTTAGTATAGCTTGTCATGTTTTGCTGATGTCTAGGCAACTGTTTACCTTGTTGAGTTTACAGTCTGTTTACTCTCTTGCATAAGATTTTATTGTTTGACTCTTTGTTAAGGCTCTTTGACACTTTGTTCAGCTTATTTTAGCTCTTCAGATTTGCCCAAGTTTAACTGATCAAAACATGCCAGGAACCCACAAAAGGGGTGAACACCAATTACAAAGAGCCAGTTCCTCTGCAGTGGCCTCTCTCAGTCTTCCCTGCCCTGCTCCTTCCTGGATGTTGTCCCATGGTCCCCTGGCCTCCAGAGTCCAAATACTGCCTGTATCTGCCAGTTCCAGTTCGGGCCCTTCACAGGCCTACCATGTCACTATCCTTGCACCCAGAAAGGCCCCTCTATCCAGTCACCCTCACCACTTTTCCTGCACCTCTGCCTCTTTCCCGGTGCCCGGCAAGGACCCCCTCACCAGCCACCCATGCCACTCACTCTCCAGCCTTGCCACCACCCTGGCACCCAGCAAAGACCGGCTTGCCTGCCTCCCACACCACATACACCCTGCCACTTCCCAAGCACCTAGCACAAGCCACTTCACTGACTGGCCATCCCCACCGCTTACTCTATGCTCCCATCACTTCACCTATGCCCAACAAGACTGCCTGTCTTCTTGCTCCTTCTGGAGTATGAAGGCAACCTGTCAATCCTTACTTCATCATCTGGGATCTCTGGCCAATCAGTTTTTTAAATAAGTACATTCTCTGACCTAAGATATTTTGACTAACTCAACTTTACAGATATTCAACAATATTTTCTTCTAAAATCTTTATTGTTTTAATTTCCATGTTTAGGACTAAGATCTGCCTCTATTAATGATTGAGTAGGGTGGGAGGTATGGATAAAGCTACATTGTTTTTTCCATTGAAAATGGAAAATGATGCTTCAAATATTAAAGTACCTAGTCTTGGTCCTCTGATTCTCTTAGCCTGACTAATTCTGTGTTTGTTTGTTTGTTCATTGTAATATTTAGTCTGTTCATGAAAATATTCTACTTTTCATTTTGTCCAGAAGATTCATTTCATTAGAATCAACTACTGTGATTCAAGAATTGAACCATAAGCCAGAAATACAGAATGTGTAGTTTCTACCACAACTGGAGATTTTAGTGCAGTGGAGGAAAAGACACCAAAAACAGTAATAGCAGTCCTTCCTGAGAGAACAAATTTCAGTTAATCACACTTTAAAAAACTAATTCAACTTACATAAAAAGAATAATTTTGAAATTTACCTATATAAATATACTCATGCCTTCCTAAGGCTCAGAATATTTCCATGTAATTTCAAAATTGAATAGAAAGTTAAAAATTTAATTATCTTCATAACTAAATATTCATTAGCTAAATGTTCTCATTAAATAGTTAAAATGTTGACTGTAGACTAAGACTTTTTTTTTTTTTTTTTTTTAACATTTCTAGGTTCCTAAAAACACTGTATTCTATTGTATTATGGAAAAGAATCAAACTCAAAGCCTTTATAGGATTATCTTTATGCTGAGACAATGACCCTTTGATCTTGACTGTTCCTAAGAGTGATTCAAGGCTTAATATCAAATATGGATGTGTGAAGTGTTTTGATAATATCCTCAACTAAACGGCATGATTAGACACTTCGTAGGGAGTAGGCTGGAAGATTACTTGTGTAATTAATCAGAATCCAGCCCAAGCCTGAAGATTCCTCTGCATATAAGTTACTTATTGTCTAATTATATCCTCTTTAATTATATTGACTTCAAACTTCTCTGACTGTTCCTCTGAGGGGTTATTTTGTAGTGCATTAACACAGAAATTATTGTACAGTATCTTAATGGGGTCATGTGGTGCCATAGAGGATTATAGTAGGGAATATGATCTATCAAAATGAGGTTGAAATAAATACTTTTTAAGGATTGTAATTCATTGCATTGTGCTTAGTTGTAGGACAATGGATAATCATAACTAGACCACTCCATTTTAATGAGCAAATAGGTATTTGATTTCCAAGTACAAACAAAGTTTTACATTTCAGCAACTTCATGGAACGATAACATCCAATTTTATTCTTTTAATTGTTTTGTGAAGTGGGCAGTTACATCTTATTGGTCACTATGCCTACAATCTGTTAAAATTTACTTTGTTCAGACCACACTTATCCCATATGTTAGTCTGCTAGTATTGCTCTACAGATCATTGATGCTTTGGTTAAGTATTTTTCTTTCTTTTTCTCTCTGTGCTTAACTCTGGATAATTCCCATTACTATGTAAAAAAGTTCACTGATCTTTTTACTTCTCTAGTGAATAATCTATTATTAATCCCATGCAATGTATGGCCTAATAGTCCCACTACTAAAACTTTTGTAAGGACTGTAACCAATTCCCTGTCTATTAGGAAGTCTTTCCACTTTGGCTGGTGGGAATATTCTCTGCCCTGTAAAAGCTCCAGGGATTGTTGCACCGACTCTTTTCTGGCGGTTCTTTCCCTGGCAATTTCCTCATATATATAAACTGACAAATTCTGAGCCAAAGACAGATTCAAACGGACTCTTTGACATATATCCAAAACTCTTTCCTTAAACAGCTTCTTCATCTGCAGTATTTTTTCGCAAAATGTTTGGACACTTGCTCTCCCAGAACTTTGAACTCTGTCTCCAACGCAGCAAGACATCAGGTCTTTGCTTGGGTTCCCCTTCCCTCCATTGCATTCTGGGAATTCTCACGAGATAGTGAATGGAGCATCATCTAACTCATTGTTCCCTTCTTTTAGCTTTCACTGTTCTGAATTATTTCTTGTCCAGTGTTTTAAAGCTGTTGTTTATTATATATTGTCTGATTTTACAGTCACTCAAGTTAAGAGGGCAAATCCTGTCCCTGCCATTTCATTATGGTTAAAAATGGAAGTCTAGTTCTTTATATTTTAATGATCAATTTACCTAAATCTACCCATCCAAAATTTGACAGAGTATTGAAGTTACTTGCAAGATGGAGGGCCATAGAAGCTGCTAATCTAGGCTTCAGGGTCTGGGCAATCTCAAAAAATTAGAAATACGAGTTGAAATTCCAATGCCAAAGCATGGCCTGATTAGAATGGAATGTCTGAGGGTACCATACAAGTACTATAGATGGAGCATAAAAAAGGCAAACAATTCATGTGTGTACCCCAGGAAATCACAGCTACAACTTGAGAATATCTATATTTAGAGTTTGTCTTAGTCCATTGTTGACTCTGGGCCTAAGAAGTCTATTTGGATTTTCTAGGTAAATACTATATCTATGCAAATCTATTCTGAGGTTATTTTGTTTGAGTGTATATCTTATATTCTCATGAAATCATAGCATTGTAAATGTGTATTTTGCTCTTTCATGCAGACACCAACTCTCTACACTAAACTTATAATGATATAATTTATTTGAGAAAATTAATGGTTAGAATAGAAAAGGAGATGACAGAATTTCTGCTTATGTAAAAAACTGGTACTATAGATTATATAAATTACATTAGTGTTCACTACTTTGTGTAGAAAACAGTCCCTTCGTATATATTCACAAGCACTCATTCAACAAATATTTATTCAATGCTGTGTGCCAGATACTCTTGATGCAGTAGGAATAAGCAAAGAAAAAAGAAGACAGAAATCTCTGCTCTATGGAGTTTGAGGAAATCATACTATAATAAACAGATAACTAAATAAAATACAATATGTCAGAGACTGCTGCTTTTGGACATATTGGAGTAAATGAGACTGATCTACCCACCTTATATTAATAGTTTAAAAAATAAAACTAGAATACAGGTAAGATATGACTGTGCTTATTGAGGAAAAAAAAAATTTGGTGAGTCCTACAATATCTTGGATTTTTGCCCAAAAGCATTCTCTAAACCTCAGTGCAAGGTTATGGTGCCACACAGTATATAGCAACATGGCTGAGTTGATGAGACAAAGCCCTAATTTCAGGAAAGTTGGGATGGCTTTAATTTGTGAGATCAAATACTTGAGAGGATAGAGATATATAAAGAGCTTCAGAGATCTGCATTGGGTCTCTGTATGTCTGTTGCTGACTCCTAAGCCATACATGTGCAGGTAGATACTTCATATGGCCAGGTAAAGAATGACTAGTAGTTTCCTAAAGCTGCTGTGACAAAGTAACACAAACCGATGGCTTAAAAACATCAGAAAATTATTCACTCCCAGTACTGGAGGCTAAAAGTTTGAAATCAAGGTGTCAGCAGGACTGTGGTCTATCTGAAGACTCTAGGAGAGGATCATTCCATGCCCCATCCTAGTTTCTGGTGGTAATCCCTGCCATTCCTTGGCTGGTGGTTGCATAACTTCAATCTCAGCCCCTAGAATCACATGGCAATCTGTTTCCTGTGGGCAGCTATCTTCACATGGTGTGATATGGAATATAAGGTATAAAAAAAATGCAATACGTGAAAAAAATGCTCTGACTTAATGGCAGATGAAACATTGCTGAAACTAAAGATCTGTATACTTGAGTCAAAGCGATAGAAACTATCCAAACGGAGGCACATAATAGAAAAAAGATTCAAAGATGAATAGACGTAAGTGAAAACATGGATTAATATCAAGTTTATATATAATATCTTCAGTTTTTCCAGATTTGTTGAAAACTATGAACCTACAGACTCAAGAACTTCAGTGAACTCCTAAAAGAAAAAGGGAAAGCAACTATTCCCAAAGCAAATTACTAAAAATTGCTGAAAACAACTGATAAAGAAAAAAAATCTTAAGAGCAAGAAAAAAAGGACAGATTAAGACATTATTTACAGAGAAATAAAAGAGCAGTATCAATGCACCTCTCATCAGAAACTATGGAAGACAGAAGAGAATGGCACATCTATAAGGTTCTGAAAGAGAAAAAATAATCTGCAAGCTAGAATTTTACAACCAGCAAAGATATCTTTTTAGAACTTGACGTAAATTAAAAATTTGCTTCAGTAAAAGAAAAATGATGAGGAAATCATCATCAGTAGACCTGCATTTGCACTTTCAGAAATATTAAAGAAATTTCTTCAGGCATGAAACTAGATGGATATTTTAATCTATACAAAAGAATAAGGAACACCAAAAAAGGTAAATCTGTAGATAAATAGAAAATATGTTTTTCTATTTTTAAAAATTTCTTCAAAATAAATTTCTTTAAAGGAAAAATAAAAAAATATTATTATAATATTATTTTAATGCAATGTGAATTTATAATAGATTTAGAAATAAAATATATGACAAAAATAACACAAACGATGGGAGAGAGGAAATTGAAGTATACAGCACTAACATTCTAACATCTGGGAAGTTTTATATTACTTGGTTAAACTTATAAGTTAAAGATGCATATTTTAAACAATAAAACAAAAATAAATTAAATAAAATGCAGCTAATAATCCAATAAAAAGAGAAAAACGGGCTCTTTAAAAATATTCAAATAATTCAAATGACGGTAGAAAGATTGGAAAAATTCATAAAAATAAAATGAGAAAAATTTATAAAACAAAAAAAGTAATAGATTTAAATCAACCCATATAGATAATTAAATTATTTGCAAATGGCCCAGAGCCTCAAATTACAGAAGCAGAGATTTTCTAACTGTATTAAAAGAGCAGGAACTGCCTTTGTTTTGCTACAGGAAAAAAAAAAAAAAAAAAAAAAAAAACTTCAAATACAAAAATACATATTTTTCAAAAAGGATAAAAAAGTCATATCATAAAAATTTATCATGAAAACTGTAGTGGCTATATTAATATCTAGCAAAATAGTCCTCAGAATAATTAATATCATCAGGAATAAAGAGTGATATTGCATATTAATTTTTAATTTTTTTCCAGAAGACATAGCAGCATTAACTGCTGATGTACTTAATAATATGTGCCTTAAAGAAATGACAGAAGCAAATAGACAAATTATAGTTGGAAATAAAAATTATTCCCTCAGTAATGATAGGAAAAGTAGACAGGAAATCAGACAGGATATATAATATTTGAATGGCATTGTCAATTAATTTGTCCTATTTCATATTTATGGAATATTCCACACAATAACAGTACAATGCAATTCTTTTTGAGTGTGCAGAGTTCTTTATTCAAAAGGCCTTTATCAACTCTAAAAGTATTAAATAGCTTGAAAGGATTTAAATTATAGGGAGAATGTTATTGTACCATAACAGAAGTGAATTAGAAATCAATTAGCAAAAGACATAGAAAATATATTTCAAAAATAATAATACATGGCTAATGAAGAAATCACAAGTGAAATTATAAAGTCTTTAAAACTGAATAAAAATAAAGACACAACATATCAAAATAAGGAGATGTAAATACAGATGTATTATTGGGAAAATTTATAGTACTAAATGTATTAGAAATATATGTAAATAAATTATGTACATTCTATATTAAGAAGCTGGAACAAAACAAATTAAACCCAATTTAAGTAAATGAAAGGGAGTAAGAAATATAAAAATGGGACAATAAAATAGCAAATAGAGAAATTAGAGAAAATATATCATTCTGTGAAAATATCAATAAAATGAAAAATTACTGACTAGAATTTTCAAGATAAAAATGGAAAAGATACAAGTGATCAATAATGGAAATGAAAGAGAAACAGAACTAGAGAGTTAAACATCTTAAAAAGTAATGAGGTATTGTAAAACACACAAAATTGCCAATACATTTGACATAACTTAGATAAAATGGACAAGTTTTTCAAAAGCTATAAATTACCAAACCTATATCAGAATTATATTAAAATCCATTTTGTCAGATATCTATTAAAACATTTAATTCCCCATTAAGGATCAACCCTTTCATAGAGAAAACTTTAAAGCCTTATGGCTTTACTGATAAATCCTATCACTTATTTTAGCATTGATAAACCCCTATCGTACCCAAACTAGTATAGATAATAGAAGAGGAGAAATCACCTCCCAAATGATTTTGTTAAACGTTACCCTGATTAAAAAATAAACAAAGCAACAGATATGGACCTGACAAATAAAACCTTTGATACAGTATTCTTGATAAACATTAACACAAGATGCTTAACAAATTATCAGCAAGTTGAATCCAGCCACATAAGTATAATAAGTCACAA
Source organism: Tolypeutes matacus (assembly GCA_026826555.1). Classification (NCBI taxonomy): domain Eukaryota; kingdom Metazoa; phylum Chordata; class Mammalia; order Cingulata; family Chlamyphoridae; genus Tolypeutes; species Tolypeutes matacus. The sequence goes on from JAKSZT010053883.1 coordinate 70,916,049, forward strand.
TCAAATAGGATTTATCCCAGGAATGCAGTGTTGTTTAACATTTGAAAATCAATCACTGTATTTCATCATATTAAAAGTCTGTAAAAACTAAACCATATACTCACCCCAATCACTGAAGAAAAAGCATTTTATAAAATTCAAGACTTGCTCAGGATTAAAACTCTTAGTAATATAGGAATAGAAGGTAGATCCTTAACCTGATAAAGGGAATCTATAAAAAATAAAATCTACATGCAGCATCATATTCAATGATAAAAGACTGGAACTTTCTTCTAAGGTGGGGAACAAGGCAATGATACTTGCTATCATGACCTGTATTTAGCATTAAACTAGAGTTCATATTTAGTGCACTAAAAGAAGTGGGAAAACAAATGCATAGATAATATAAAAAACCACATACATCTGGGAAAGGAAGAAGTAAAACTACATTTCTTCTCTGTTGACATATCTGTGTACACAGCATTGCAAAAACAATGCTATAACTAATAAGCAAATTTATTAAAAGTGCAGCATACTATATTGACACTCAAAAATCTATTGTATTTTCATACACTAGCAATGACCACTTGGAAAATGAAATTTAAAATTGACATTCACAACAGCATCAAAACTATTAAATACTCAAATAAATATTTAATAAAATATGTGCAAATCTGTATTCTAAAATGTATAAAACATAACTTTGAGAAATTAAAGAAGCACTAAATACAGGAAATATACCATGTTCCTGAATGGGAAGATTTGAGAATTTAAAGTGACAATTGCCCCATATTGACCTAAAGATTATGTAATCTAAACTTCCGTTAAAAGACATTTTTTAAAAATTTATTTTTAAAAAAAGAGAAATTTTCTTAACAAAATGACAACGTGCTTTTTTTGGTAGAATTTAACAACTTGATTCTAAAACTTGTGTAGTATGTTAATTATTGCTAACAAATCCCCACAAATGTTTCAGCTTAAAGCAGTATGCATTTATTATCTCATAATTTCTGTGGATCAAGAATTCACTTACAGTTTAGTTTAGTCATTTGCTTCTGTATCTCTCACATGGCTGTAGTTAAGGTGCCAACAGCACTAGCATTTCATCTGAAGACTCAACTGTGGAAGGGTCTGCTTGCAAGATTGCCTATGAGGTTGTTGGTGAGATTCAATTCCTTTAGGGCTATTGAACAATGAGCATCAGTTCCTAGTTGACTGTAGGGTGGTTAGGAGCTGCCCTCAGTTCATTGCCACATGAGCCTCTGGAATATGGCAACATGTTTCATCAAAGCTGTCAAGAGACAGAATCAGTTATCAAGATTTAATCATAATCATTTGTAATCTAATCATGGGAATGCCATCTCTATTTTAGTGGGAGGGGCTTAAACAAAGCATGAATAACAAATGTTGGGCATCATTAAGGACCATCTTAGAATCTACTTACTACATATAGAAATGTAAAGCTCCAAGTCTCACCAAAATTGTTCTTGGGACAAAAAAGAGCTGATTTCAGGAATCATACTAGTCAAGAGAAATCAAGTTATTAAGGTATTGTTATACAGATAATCATATAGATCAATGAAAGAAAACTTATAGAATTCAGAATTTAAAATGGGTGAATTTTAGTATATAAATAATAAAGTTAATAAAAGAATTTAAAATGGGTGAATTTTAGTATATAAATAATAAAGTTAATAAAATGATAAAACTATATCATATATTGATAAGTAAGTTAGAGAATAATAAAGGAGGATATGGAGTGCTATAAGAGGAGGGTTTTGATGCAATAGGATGGTTAGCGATGGCTTCTTTGACACTTAGATCATTTTTGGGGTAGGAGAGTCAGTGAATGTCAGGGAAGTGGAAAAGCCTTTTAGGTTGACAGGACACAAATGCAAAGCCCATTAGTGGGAAGCACACATGATATGTTTGAGGAACAGCAAGGTGGTTATATTCTGGAAAGGAATAAGCAAGGGGAAGAATGATTAGAGATGTTGTCACAGCAGTAATTTCAGAAGTGTGAGAGAGGTGGAAAATCATGTAAAGCCATGGAGGTTATCTTAAAGAAGAATTCAGTGGTTTTGAGCAGAGTAATGACACTGTTTGACATATTTTATAGAGATAACCCTGCTGCTGTGTTGAATACTGATATGGGGGGAGGCAAAGGCAGGCAGAGTAGTCAGGAAGGTATAGCAATATATATTTTTAAAGTTGTTTATAGACTTTTGACATTTTCAATAGGATTTTACAACAGGTTAGATGTGGCTATAAGAGAAATTCATGAGTCTTGGATGACTACTAGGATGTTGGATGAACAAATGGAATAATGACAACATTAATTACTGAGGTAAAGAAAACTGTAGAAGATGCATATCTTTATTGTGGAGGGGTAAGTACAGCTGTAGATGGGCTAAATTTTAGATGCTTGTTAGACATCTAGATCTAGATGGTCAGTAAGCAGTTAAATATACGAGACTGTTGTTCAAAGATATGTGATTTAGGATTCACCAGTGTATAGATGCAATTAAATCATGAATTGTTTGAGATTGCTAAGTGAATGAATGTGAAGGAAGAAAAGAAAATATTCATTAACTGGGATCTAAAACAATTCAATATGAGAAATAAGGGATATAAGAATAAAACAACAAAGGGAATGAGTAGACAGAAGAGTACAAAAGAAAAGAAGTATGTGATATTCAAAGAGGAGATATATATTAATAGTCAAATACTGATCCATTAATTAAAATGAGGATTGAGAAGTTACTGGGTTTAGCAGCATGGAAGTCATTGGTGAGAATTTCAAAACAGCACGTCTACAGACTATGAGAGCAAAGTCAAGCAAGACTTGATTCAAAAGAGAATGGGAAACTGTGAAAAAAGTAAGAATGTGATTACAATTGGAGTCAAAATAGTAGTTACTATTTAAGCTGGAGAGAAGGTTCTGTGTCTGAAAGCATGCTGTGGAGGCTTCTAAGTGTCTGCCAAGATTCTGTTCCTTGACATGTGTAGCAGCTACAAGCCTATTTGTCAGAAAATAATTATTTATGCTGTACATGTATTTTATGTTTTTGTTTGTTATATATTTACTAAGATCTAAATTTTAAAACGTTTATAAAAAGTTTTGTAGAATGGAAAAAGAAGCAGGACAGCAAGTTCACTGTAATAGGAAGCTGAGAAATGGTACAGTAATTAGAATCATAGGATCAAGAAGGTTTTTATTTTTTCACATGCTGATGGGAGTCATTGAATTGAGGGAAAAAACTGATACAAAAGAAGTGGGAGAATTGCTGGAGGGCTTTCCTTTAAAAAGATATGAGTGGATGTAATCTAACACATATGTAAAATGTTTGGCTTTAGGTAGAAACAGGGCAGTTTATCTCTAATAAGAGAATTAAAGTTGGAGAGTGACCATAGATTTAAGTAAATGAGTAAATTTAGGTTTGAACTGGTGGAAGATGTATTCCAACTTCTATTTTCCAACTTTGATAGAAACAAGTTCATCAAGTGAATTTTAGGTTCGAGTAGGAGGCTACAGATTTGATGAGATGGAAGAATTTACAAAATTGAAGTCTAGGAGAATGGGATAAGGACTGAAAAATATGAATGCAGTATAATTGCCAGCATCATTAAATATCCAGGCAAGGAAGACGCTGAATGCCATCTCATGCCTCATGGGACAGAAGTCGGAACACAAAATGAGCCACCAAGATTCTGGTAGAGCAAGAAGGTATAGAAGAACACATTTCATAAGAAGGTTGGAATGTTTGCTCTTGGCTAACCAAGACTTCAAGAAATCCATTGGAAGTGTGTTGGAAGTTGAAGAATTGTGGTAGACTGAGTCAGCATCTTTGGAAAATAGAGAACAGGAGATGTGTGGGTTGCAATGATAGTCCAAAATATCTGGATGGGATTGACATAAAGAGTAATCAATTTATTTAATATTACTCTTATGCATGGTTTTAGAGGTAGTTGGTTGAAGTTGTTTTGTCTAGGGAGTGGTGCGGATCTTGTCAGATGCATGAAGAATTCTAGAGTTCCTTTCCCACACATTCTATTAGTGATATGGAACCTAGGAAATGGATATCTTACCCAAACCTCATGTTTGGAACTCCCTCAGTTCCAGAAGCAAAGAGAGCTTTGATTCTGGAAGCCTGGAAGCCAAATGAAAGGTGGGCCTACCTTAAGCCAGGAACTCCACAGTCCTTTCTTGACTTCTTCCAGTGGAGGCAAAAAGAGGTATATTAACCACATTTTAGGGGGTTTGTACATACCAAACATTCTCTAGCCCACAAATTCACTTATAAAAATATTGCCACATTCTTTTTCACCTATTTTTCTAGCATACAAATCTATTAATTATTATAGTTCTTTACGTAGACCATATCCTTAACAGATAATGGTCATACACAACAGTGAAAAAAAAAAAAAAGGAAAAAAAATCCCCATTGACTTTGCAAAATTTCCAATTAAAACAGTAAATCCCTTTGCTACACTAATGCTTCTGAGTTCCATTACAGAATACTTTTCATTTTGTAAATATGGCACTTGAATTGAAAGGCCTGGGAAAATGTTTTGTTTCTCAGAGTTGCAGGTCAGCTCATGTCTTTTTCAGAAAGTTTTGTTCTGCTTTTCCTTTTTTTGCCCTTTAAGAATTTTACCAGATCCTAATGACAAAAATGAGGAAAGGGAATTATTTGCAGAGGCATGATATGTATTCAATAACTTATGTTTCAAGAACTGTGTCAAATACTAATGATGAAACAGCCAAAAAGTGTCCTTTCCCTTCAGTCCTAAAACTTACAATCTGTTTAGGGAAGCAGTCATGTAAACAAATTGCAATTAAAGCACATCAATTCTATCATGCAGATATAACATGCCATGGTGGGACACATTTTATGATTAAAATATGCCTAAATTATTTTTATTTACAAATTTCATTTTTAAAAGTATAGTTTCAAAATCTGTTACTACTAATAAAAACTGCAAAGAAGCATTAGAGGGAAGTTTAGCCAACTATTGTAAACTTTTTATTAGCATTCAAAACATGTGAAGTGCTTTACATACATGATGCTCAGAATGATCCTACAAAATAAGTAATTCCATTTTACAAATAGAACTATCAAAAGCTCAGAGAGATTTTATTGTTTAATAAAACTAACAAGTGACACAAATAGATTACTAGAAAAGACTTGTCAGATGGCAGGGCCAGTACTATTTAAGCTATGCCACAATTTATCTGTCAATAATATTTTTATATATGTAAGCTGATAAAGTTCTTTTTCTTCTGGGTGTGGATTCTTACTACTTACCTAGAATGTTTTAAGAAATAGAAACTACATGAGTCGTTTATAATTATAGATCTGCTTCGTGGAAACGAACTTAATGATTTAACTTATGCAAACAAGATCATAACTTATTTAATACAGCGCTTTTTTAACATTAGCAAAGTCAATATGGGTTTAAAGAATAGCATTCTATCAGGATATAAGTGAGAGAAGCTTTGCACTGCAAACATCTTCTTGTTCAAATGTGTGTGCTAATAAAGCAATTTTATATTTTCCCTAAAAACTGTATAAGACAGGTGTCATCTGCATCCTGAAATTAAACATCTTCATGCAAAAAATTAGTCTACTAAATGTGCTGACAAAGTGTATACAATGACAGAACTCGCTTGTATTCATACATTGCCAAAAAGGACAGACAGCATGTTATTTTTAGTGTTTTACATAGTGTATATTTTACCACAATTTAAATTGCCAAATTTTATCCTAGCTATCAAAGATACAGAATACAGAAAAAAGCTTTAATATACATGGGATGGTCTGCGACCTTCAGAAACTATTTTTTGAGATGCTTTGTCCAAATATATACATTCAAATATATTGAGCTCCAAGCCTTCACCTTTTACATGTATCTAAATTAAATTATTATTCACAAGTGCAAACACAAACTGTATATAATTCCTTGTTATTGGCAAAAAAGATTTATAACAATGGAAATGAGGTGAACCACATTGTAAAATGTTGTGTTTTTTTTTTTAAATATATGCAAATAAAAACTATAATATAGTAAAAATCCCATTTAGAGTGCTATGCTACTGCACATTTGGTTATGGTGCTAGTCAAATCATGTTTCCGTGTATATAATAATGCATATTATGCTTTTCCTCATAATACATAAACCCATTAATATGTAAGTAACTCTTTCCTTATGAAACATGTATTCAATGTAATTCATCACTATTATAGTACAGCTAATACAGCCTTCTGATATTTGAAAGTAAAGGCGCTACTGAATCATTTATCACACTGACTTTATCCATTAGTTTACAACTCTCTTAAAGGAAAACAAGAAAACTATTTTTCATATGAACTATATTGGATTTCTCTGAATGAAGGACTTATCAAGACTGCTTGAAAACTAAAATCAGAAAAAGAGATACCAAATAGGTTCATATGCATTCCCTTGTTGAGGGTGGGGAGGGACAGGGACAATGCATCTGTTTGATGATAGTTAATGTACTGTTGTTAAGGTTTTAGAGACTGAAGTTATTCACAAGCTATTATTATATTGTGATTTATAATGTATTGTTATCAAAAGATCATCATAAAAAAAAAAAAGATCATCATAAAAGCAAGCAAGAAAAATTAACAGATTTCCTTCAGCTAATGCTACTCAAACACTTTCCAGATTCCTGAAAATTCTGGGTCCAGATATATAAAGATGAATAAGGTTTATATTACCAAACCCTAAATATCCACCAAGACAGACAGAAATATACATGAGCACTTGTAGTGCTGTGTGAAATATTACATTGAACATTATGGAAAGGATGAATCATAAGATCATTTAAAAAATAGTGGACTTTGCTTTTCAAAATTTCCAATTTGATATATCATCTGGTCAAAACCATACTTGTAAACTGAAAAGTTGGTTAAATATGTTAAAGTTTATTAATGTGTTGCCCTCCCTATTAAAATTACTGGGATTTTACAGTTTTAAGTCAGAGCTGCTGAGGTTTTTTTTTGTTTGTTTGTTTGTTTGTTTTTGTTTTTTTTCCCCTGGTATGTGGGATGTTCAGTCCAAAAAATATTCAAGTTAATTAAGATTAAATATATCATTGTTAATTTTTCCAAAAAAATTCCATGCTGATTGTCTCTCTATAGAGTTTAACCTCTTTATAATATCTTCTTGATGATTCTAGGAGCCTAATAATCCTATATCAGTACATTCCCTACACTATAAATTACCTACACACTTATACATTCAACTCATACTATCTTAGTAAAAAGAAGATTAGGATTGTGGGAAGATGGCAGAGTAGAAAGTGCCAGGATTAAGTTTCTCCATCAGAACAATGATTAAACAGGCAAGAACTGTCTTAAACAAATTTTTTAAAACTTCAGAGTCCAGTAGAACACTGTATAGCATCCAGGGAAGAGCAAGAGGAAGAGGCTGATAATGTATGGCAAAGACTACTAAATTGTTCTTTCCCTGCAGTGGTTACCAATGTGTAACCTCCACTCGCATGGCAAGTCACAGTGGGGTATGGCACCTGGCTAGTTTTCTGGAGACAAAAAGAGACACAAAAATCCACTTACTCAAGATCAGGGGTGGACACAACTGATTGCTGAGCATGGCTTTTGATTAGTTACTTTGCATCACTGGGAGCCAAGCTCTGATGCAGACACTGTTCTAACTTGCCCCAGGAAAAGTTGACTGAGGAGATTTAAAGAGGCAATGCTTTTTCAGAGTTGTGAGGGATAAATTCAAGTGCTGCATTTGCCGGGCAGGTCAAGAAATTATAGTTTTGGGGAAACATAGGAGAAGCTCCCAGTACCTTTCCTGATCCCCTCAAGAAGACAGTTTGGATCTGACAGGTCCTGGCCTTGTTTGAGCTGGGAAGACTGACTTTCTCTGGTGTTCCCCCAACCTCCAAGAATTTTCCCTGTAGGTTAAAATAGTTTAAAATGACAACAAAAGTACTGTAAGAAAACTATTGAGGCAGATGGTGGGCACAATGGTTTAACTGCTATTAAAAAAAAGAAAGAAACAAGAACAAGGAGAAGGTCTGTCTCCTGAGAAATAGATGGAACATTCAAACTCCTATATATAGGGGCACTCCAAAGCAACTAACAAGCACAGTCCCAGAAAAAGGCATGGTACCAGAAAAGACAGGAAAGACCCTGTACTATGCATTTGCCTTGTGCAGGCTTCACTCACACTCAAGAAAATATTTGTCATATCACAAGCTGATGATAAAATCAAGGAACAGAAGTCTCAGGGAATAAATCCAAGAATTAACATAAAATATTAAAATGTATAGTGTGCAACAAGAATCCAAGGAAAATAAGGAAACCAGAAATGATGGCATGTGCAAAAGAAGAAGACAAAAATCCAGAAAATAGCAAAGATCAAATGATGGGCATACTGAAGAAAGACTTATAAAAGGCAACCTTAAAAATGCTGAAGGTGATGAAGGAAAAGACAGAGAAAGAAATAAAGGATATCAGGAAAACAATGACTGAATGATATGAGAATTTTAGTAAAGAGAAAGAAAATTTTTAAGGGAAGAAAACAGAACTACTGAAGTTCAAGACCACAATAAGCACAATGAAAAATCCCCAAGAGGGTATCAACAGCAGATTGGAGCTGGCAGAAGAAAGAATCAGCCAACTCCAAGACAAGACAGTTGAAATGAATCAGGCTAAGGAATAGGAAAAAAAAAAAAAAAGAATTGTAAAAAGTAAAATGCCTAAGAGAGCTCTGGGACATCATCAAGCATACCCATATATATATATAATGGCAGTCCTAGAAGGAGAAGAAAGAGATAAAAGGGCAGAAAGAATATTCAAAGAAATAATGACAGAGAACATCCCAAACAGCAAAAGACATGAATATGCATATCCAAAAAGCCTGGAGAACACCAAATAGGAAAAACATAAAGAAAAACACACTGTTAAATATTGATCAAATTATTAAATTCAAAGGAGATGGACAGAGACATAACAGCTGTAAGAGAAAAGCAACATTTTATGTACAAAGAAGTCCCAATTAAATTTACTGTTGGATTCAGGCAATGGAAGAAATTATAACAGTGAGGTAGAGCCAGTGGCCACTAGATGCTTTTGGGGCAGGGAAGGGAAAAGCAGTTGTAATACAGGGACTTTTTCAGTACTTGGGAATTATCCTGAGTGACATTACAACAACAGATATAGGCCATTTTACCTCAGCATATACCATGCAGAACTGTGTGGGAGAGAGTGTGGTCTATAATGTGAACTATGGTCCATGCTTAGTGGCAAAGCCCCAGGGTGTGTATATCCATTGCAGGTGATGTGCTACGCTAATGAAAGATGTTTATGTGGGATGTTATGGGAGGTGTGGGAGGTGGGGAACATGGGAATCCCTGTAATTTTTGTGTAACATTTATGTAATATAAGCATCTTTATATATATATATATATAAAGAGGGTGATACCCTTACAGTGGCTGAAAAAAAAAATTACTCCTGATTGCTCATCACAAACAGAAGAGGCAAGAAGACAGTGGGTGCAAGTGCTGAAAGAAAACAACTACCAACCAAAACTTTATATCTGGCAAGAATTTCTTTCAAAAATGAGGGAAAGATTAAGACAAACTCAGATAAACAAAAGATGAGGGAGTATATCAATACTAGATCTGCTCTACAAGCAATACTAAAGGGAGTTCTTAAGGCTGAAAGGAAAGTACACAAGACATTCATTCAAAGAGGCACAAAGATATAAAGACTTCTTGTAAAGGTAACCATTTGGGTAATCATAAATGCAAATGCTATTGTGTTGTAGTTTTTGGTATGTATCTCTGCTTCTTACTTCCTAAAGTCATTAAAATACAAATTCATTAAAAGTAATGTTAAATCTATGGTTTTGGAAATACAATGTACAAAGATAAAAATGGTAACAGGTACAAAACAAGGTGGGGGAACTGAGGGTTATAGAAAAAGTGTATGTGTGTGTTATTCAAATCGAGTTGGTATCAGACTAAATATGATTATTGTATATTTAGGATGTTATATTTTAAATCCATGGTAAGCACAAGGAAATATATGAAAATGATATCCAGATAGACATGAGAAGGCAACCAATAAGGTACAAAATAAAAAATCAAATAAATACTAAAGTTGGCATTAATGAAAGAATTGAGGAACAAAAATTATAAAACTTAAAATAGCTAGATAGAAAAATTGTAGAAGAAAGTCCTGCATTATTAGTAGGCTTTAAAAATAAATAGATTTAACTCTTCAGTCAAAGACAGAGATTTCCAAATGGATAAGAAAGCATAACCCAACTATATGCTGTCTGCAAAAGACTCACCTTAATTTCAAAGAAACAAGTAGATTGAAAGTGAAAGAAGGAAAAAATATACTATGCAAATAGTAGCCAAAAGAGAGCTGGGATATCTATACTAGCATAAGATAATATATACTTTAAGTCAAAAACTGTTATGAGGAACAAAGACTGTCATTATATACTGATAAAGGGGTCAATTCAATAGGAAGCCTGTTATGGCATGTATATGTAAATATATATTTATGTTACAGCAAAGTCTCAAATATATGAAGTAAATAGAGACAGATTTGAAGGGAAGAAATTGACAGTTATACATTAGTAGTAAGAGACTTTAATACACCACTTTCAGTTATGGATAGTCTAGAGGGAAAGTATATAAAGAAATACAAGACTTGAATTATGCTCTAAATCAACTATACCTAACAGACATATGTAGAACTCTTCCCCAAACAAAAATAGAATACATATTCTTCTCAAGTGCACTTGGATCATTCTTCAGAATAGACAATATGTTGGGTCACAAAACAAGTCTGAGTAAATTAAAAAATATTGAAACCATTAAATGTATCTTCCCTGACCACAACAGAATGAAGCTAGAAATCAATAACAGAGAGAGAAATGGAAAATTCACAAATAAATAGCATACTCTTAAACAACCAATGGGTTAAAGAGGAAATCAAAAGTAAAACCAGGAAATATCTCAAGGTAAATGAAATTGAGAATACTACATGCCAAAGTTTGTGGGATACAGCAAAGGAAATGTTGAGAGGGTAATCTATAGCTCTGAGTACATTAAGAAAGACCAAAGATTTCAAGTCAGAGACCTAACCTCAAAACTAGACTAGAAAAGAAGAGCAAAGTAAACATGAAATAATCAGAAGGAAGGAAATGACAAAGATGGTAGTGGAGATAAATGAAAGAGAGGATAAAATATAGAGGAAATCAACAAAATAAAAAATCTTTAGCTAGACTAACAAAGAAATAGAACATAAATAATGAAGCCCCCAGCAATAAAACTGTCTATAAGAAGATAACATGGACAAATGTACAACAATAAATTAGATAACCTAAAACAAATGAACAAATTATTAGAAACACACAAATATCCTACACTGACTCAAGAAGAAAAAAATATCTCAATGAACCAATAACTAGTAATTAGATTTAATCAGTAAACAGACACCTCTCAAAAAACTGATAAACTGAAAAATCCCAGAACAAGATAGATTCACAGGGGAATTCTACCAAACATTCCAAGAAGACTAATAAACTACAGTTCTCCTTAAACTCTTCCAAAAAAGCTGAAGAGGATAGAACACTCCCTAATTCATTCTATGAATTCAACATCACTTCATACCAAAGCCAAATAAAGATACCATAAGGAAAGACAATTATAGACCAATATCTTTTATAAATGTGGAAGCAAAAATCCCCAACAAAATACCAACACATTGAATGCAACAGTATATTAGAATTACACACTATGATCAATTGGGATTAAATACTGGTCTGCAAGTTGGTTCAACATAAGAAAATCAACTATGTAATACATCACATTAACACAATAAAGGAGCAAAACACATCATCTCAGTTGATAGAAAAAAGGCATTTGGCAAAATCCAGCAATGGTTCTTGATAAAAACACTTAGAAAACTATTAATATAAGGAAACTTCTTCAACATGGTATAGGGCATATATGAAAAACCACAGCTAACATCCTACTTAAGAGTGATAAACTGAAAGCTTTCCCTTTAAGATCAGGAATAAAAGAAGAATGCTTACTGTCACCACTGTTATTTAACATTGTACTGGAAGTTCTTGCCAGGGCATTTAGGAAGAAAAATAAATAAAATCATTCAAATTGGAAAGGAAGAAGTAAAACTTTCCCTATTTGAAGATGGCATAACCCTATAAACAGACAATCTAGAAAAATTCACAAGAAAGCTCATAGAGCTAATAAATGAATTCAGCAAATAGCAGGGTACAAGATAAACACCCCAAAACCAGTGGTGTTTCTATACATGGGCAATGGACAAAGAAAGAAAAAGTCAAGGAAAAAATCCAATTACAATATCAACTAAGAAACAAAATATCTAAGGATAAATGAAACCAATGATGTAAAAGACTTGTATGCAAAAAACCTATAAAACATTGCTAAAAGAAATAAAAAAAGATGCTAATAAATGGACAGACTTCCATGTTCATAGATTGGAAGACTAACCATGTTAAAATGTGAATTCTACACAAAGCAATTATTAAGTCAATGCAATCCCAATCAAATTTCCAATAACCTTATTTGCAGAAATGGCAAAGCCAATCACCAAATTTATATGTAAGGGTAAAGGGATCTGAATAGCCAAAGCCATTTTGAAAAAGAAAAAAGTTGGAGGACTCACACTTCCCAATCTTAAAACTCATTACAAAGCAACAACAATCAAAATAACATAGTAGTAGCATAAGGACAGATATATAGAGTGATGGACTCAAACTGAGAGCTCAGTGATCAACCTTCACATTTATGGTTAAATTGTTTTTGACAAGGGGGCAAAAACTAGTCAATTGGGAAAGAATAGTTGCTTCAACAAATGGTGCTGGAAAAATTGGATTCATTTGCCAAAGAATGAAGGAGGAGACCTACCTCATACTTTGTACAAAACTCAACTCAAAATTGATCAAATATCTAAGTAGAAGAGCCAGAACTATCAACCCCCAGGAAGAAAACATAGGGAAGCATCTTCAAGAACTTGTGGTAGTCAATGGCTCCTTAGATTTTATACTCAAAACACAAGCAACAAAAGAAAAAAACTAGGGAAAGGGTACCCCATCAAAATTAAAAACTTTTGTGGATCAAAAATCTTTATTATGACAGTAAAAAGACAACCTATTCAATGGGATAATATATTTGGAAACCACATACCTGATAAAGGTATAATATCCAGAATATAAAAATAAATCCTTCATCTTAACAAAAAAATGACTAATTATAATCAAAATACTTGAATAGACATCTCTCCAAACAAGATAAACAAATAGCCAAAAAGCCCATGAAAAGATGCTCAACAACATTACCATCAGAGAAATGCAAGTCAAAACTACCCTGAGATACTATTTCACACCCAACAGAATGGCTAATATTTAAAAAACAGAAAATTGCAAGTGTTGGATAGGATATGGAGAAATAGGGACCCTCATTTATTGCTGGTGGCAACGTAAAATGGTTGAGCCCTGTGGAAGACAGTTTGGCAGTTCCTCAGAATGTTAAGTATAGAAATATCATATGACTCAGCAATCCCAGGTATTTGCACACTGATATTCACAGTGGCATTCACAGCATGAATTCATGAATTCATGGCTAAAGAATGTAACAACCGAAGTGTCCATCAACCAAAACAAAATGTGGTATATAACCACAATGGAATATTATTCAACTGTAGAAAAGAATGAAGTCTTGATACATGGTACAACATAAATGAAGTTTGAAAACATCATGTTTAGTGAAATAAGCCAGATACAAATGGACAAATATTGTATGATCTCACTAATTTGAAATAATTACAATAAGCAAAGTTATAGCATCAGTATCTGGAATATAGTTTACTAGGGGATGAGGTGGAGAAAGGGAATAAAGAGATAAGGATTAAAATATACAGGGTTCCTATTCAGAATAATAGAAATGTTTTGGTAATGGATGGTGGTGATGGTAGTACAACATTACAAATGTAATTAAAAGCACTGAAATATATATCTGAATGTAGTTAAAAGTGGAAATATTAGTTTAATATATGGTCTATATTCGGTATATAGTTTATATATGGAAATATTAGGTCCATATATATGATAGATTAAAACGTTTAATTTTTACAAAAGCCATGAATGTGCACTATATAGTGAACCCTAAGTTAAACCCTGAACTATAGTTAAAAATACAATTATAAAAATGTGTTCTCATCAATTGTAACAAATGTACCACATCAACACAAAGTTAATAATAGGGTAGTATATGATAATCCTGCATTTTATTCATGATTGTGCTGTAAACCCACAGTTTCTCTAATGAAAAAGAAGATTATAGAATGATCACAAAATTACAGACATTTTTGAATGAACCAGATTTATGTAATACAACTTTTCATTTCTATAAGCTTTTAGCATATTTTATCTATTTTGCACCAAGTAAAAGTGTTACTTTGTTTTCTTTTGAACAGGCTCAAAAGAACAAAATGAATCCATTGATCATTAGAAACCAGCAGGAGCTTATCAATAACAAAACAAACTGATTTTATTGTTTGAATTATTTGAACTTTTGCTTAATTCAAAATAATTCAAAATAATACTGGACTGGTAGATCAAGCAATGACATACAATACTGCCCTTTGCATTTAGCTGGATTTATCAGTCAAGATTTTCTAGAGAAACATAACTGACAGGATAAATGCATGTGTAACTATAGCTATAACTATAACTAACTGTAACTATAACTTTATAAATATGTATATAAAATCTGGTAAGGGAAATTTTGAAGTACTGAGTCTAAATTCCCCAGAGGAAGCTGACAGACTAAAATTCTGGCAAGATTAGGTGCTGATGTCTTGAGGCAGAAATTCTTCTCACCTCTGGAACTCTCATTTCTTGCTATAAAGATGACCAACTGATTGGCTGAGGCCCACCACATTAGGGAGGGCTATCTCACATACTTATGGTCAACTGATGGTAGATGCTAACCTCATTTATGAACTATCCCACAGTAATAAGTAGACAGTACATAATGTAGACAAGTTGACACATTAACTACCACACTAGATAGTTAACAAAACTTCTCATGACATTTTAAAATTAAAATAAAACTGGATTATTTTAGGATGATTTGCATGAGCAACCCATTGAATAATCTACACATGAAGCAGACTGATAAAGAGTAACACTATTCAGATGGGAGTTTCAAACCTAACCTCATTCAGTAATTGTATCAACATTTTGAATATTCTCATAGAATTCAAAGTGTTAAAATTTCTTAATCTTGACATAGTAAAAATCAAGAATTTCTTAATTTCAGTTCATTGTTTAAGTCTGTTAACATGCAAAAATAATCAAGGATAAATAGAAAGTTCTTTATTTGGATTTAATGAATCAATTATTTGAGATAGCAAGGCTCTAATAAAAGTAAAAATTTAAAAAGTTTCATATAAAACTCTGCAGAGAAATTTAACTAAATGTAATTTTGTTACCATAATTAAATTTACTACTAATAAGTAAATCTTATTTAAATTTTAAAGCATATATGTATGAAAGTGCATATGATTGCCAGACCAAGAATAATATTAGGCTACTATAATTTTTGATGCTAGTATTTGATTTAGGGTATTGCATTTCAAGTGAATACTATGCTTTACGATATACATTTAAGTAGAGGATGAACAAAACTGGAGTAAAGAAGGCTCACATTCAGGGTCATTATGACTGCGAGTAACTGGTCAAGGTTGGAACATAAAGTTTGAGTGGAATAAGAGAATAGATGGAAATAGAGAGCAGGATCAGGTGATAAATATCTTACTTGCACATTGAGTTTGGAGGATAATTGACAGCTATTGGTAAGTTGAAGCAAAAGAGACATTTGTTCAAATTTATGGTGTAAATCAATGTTTCTCAAACTTCAATGTCCATACAAATAATTTCAAGATCTTGTAAAAATGTAAATTCTCATTCAGTAGGTCTGAGGTATAGCCTGATATTCTGCATTCCTGTCAAGCTCCTAAGTGATGCCAATTCTGATGATCCTGGTACCATACTTTGAGTAACTAAGGGTGCAAAACATTCCTTCTGGCTACAATGATAATAATAGATTGGAAAATAGTTCACGGAAATGGAAATAGTTTATTTAGAAAGTTGTGGTAGTAATACCACAGGTTCTGAATTACTGAAGTGATATTGAGAAAGGTGTGCATAGAATTTATAGGACTAAATAACTAATTATGTATGGAGCATGACTGGAAGTCTGGGAAATAAGCCTTCTATAACTAGTATATTTAGGAGACTATTACACAAGTACTGTTTCCTGACCATTAAACTAACACATTACTGAATTTGAATAAGGATAAAACTGCTTCCTATATCAAGGAGATCTTATCTCATCTGAAAGATAAATACCCTATTGTGCAGATGCAGATAATTAGAGGAAGAATGGCTTCTTTCAGACCTGGAGCCAGATTGGATGAAGAGGTTAACATGTGAAGTAGAGTGTCATTCTATCTACCTTTCTCTCCTGATAAATTTAGCATAAAAATTAGAAATTACAAAGTCCTGCATGATGTGTGCAGAGCTGTGCAAGACATTTGGGAACTGTGAGAAGATATCAAATGTGAGCAGAATGGGGCAAAATTTCAGAGCACTTAGCACAAGATAATTATAGTATGATTGGATGACTATATTTCATAGGCCAGGCTATGTATAGTCTGTAACTACACTGACAATGACAACCCAAAAAAAAGGAATGAAGACAATAACAAGAGTAAAACAGTAAAAATTGCTAACAATTATTGAGCATTTGTGTACTAGATCCTGTTCTATGTAATAGATATATATGTGTATAAATAATTTAATACTCAAAACAAATTTAAGAACTGTGTTTGTAGTCTACCATCTACTTTTTGTTTTTAATTTTTATTTTTCCCCACCCCAAGAGGTTTCCCTCATCTGTCTGCTCGTTGTCTGCTCAGTCTTCCTGAGAAAGTACTGGGAACTGGACCTGGGACATCCCATGTGGAAGGTGGGTGCCCAATTGCTTGAGCTACATCTGTTCCCATACCATCTACTTTTGAGGAAACAGGTTCTGAGGGGATAAATTACTTGTTCAAATTCATGTAACTTACAAACCACAGGGATTGAATTTGAATAGTACAAACTATACCCTCAGGCAATCAGGACTCCTTCTCTGAGCCCTATGCATCAGGTGGCCCACAATTTGGAAAGCCTTTCTTGAAATTTTCTAAGCCCTCCTAATATGTTTGTGACATGCTTTGGCTGGTAGTGTCAAATTGGTGGATGTTTGGTGAGTGGTGGAAATTCCATCCTTGTTTGTCTTTTTTGTGTCCTCTCCAACTTTCATTTACCCACAAAAGGATGACCAAATGCACCAAGGAGCTCTGGCATTTGAGTTCCTGGAGCCCTCCTTGGATCCTCATACCTATACTGCTTGCACAATAAACTGATGCATAAACATGTTTTTCTACCTATTATTCTAAACTTTGATCAATAAATCTCTAAACCTATGATGTCCATGAATTTCATAATCTATTTTTGCAGCTATATTAAGGAATAATTGATAAACAATAAGCTGCACCTCTTTAAAAAGTACAATTTAATGACTTTTGACATACATATACAGCTGTGAAACCACCATCACAATACATATAGTGATTGTATCCATCACCCAAAAGGTTTCTTTGTGCCCTTTTATAATCCATTCCTCTCTCCTCTACTGTCTCTAGGCCACTAATTCATAATACACTTTTTAATCAAATTGTTTATAAAGATATACAATCCCACAATCAAAAAATATTTTCTCAGGGCCCTGCATACCCTT
Source organism: Tolypeutes matacus (assembly GCA_026826555.1). NCBI lineage: Eukaryota > Metazoa > Chordata > Mammalia > Cingulata > Chlamyphoridae > Tolypeutes > Tolypeutes matacus. The sequence goes on from JAKSZT010053883.1 coordinate 70,933,937, forward strand.
GAAGTGGACATGTATTTGAATGCTGGTTTATCTGCCTTGAAAATTTTTGCTTTAATTAGTATATTATTTTTTCTTATAAAATTTTCATATTGGATATTTCATTTTTGTTTTATTTTTCCTTTTCTTTATTTTGTGAATTGTGGGTTTAAAGAGCAATCATGCACAAAATACAGGATTCCCATATACCACCTGACTACCAACACCTTTCACTGGTGTGGAATATTTGCTACAATTGAAGATAGCACATTTTTGTAATTGTGATATTAACTATAGTACATTGTTTAACTTATGGCTCACTGTAGTGTAGTTTCATGGATTTAAAAAAAATATTCTGTTACCATATATAAAATTGAACTTTTCCCCTTTAGACCACATTCAGGTATATATTGCAGTTCTGTTAATTATGTTCATAATGTTGTGCTAACATCACCATGATCCATTATTAAAACATTTCCAACATTCCAAATAGGAACTTTGTACATTTTAACACTTAACTTCCCATTCCCTATCCCCAACCCTGTCCCCTGGTAATCTAAATTTTAGATTCTGATGCTATGAGTTTGTTTAAACTAATTACTTTAAATCAGTGAGATCATACAATGTTTGTCCTTTTGTTTCTGGCTTATTTCACTCAACATGATGTCTTTAAGGTTCACTCATGTTGTCACATGTTCAGGACTTCATTCCTTTTTACAGCTGAATATTTTCCATTGTATGTATATACCTCATTTTATTTATACATTCATTGGTTGATGGGCACTTGAGTTGCTCCCATCATTTGGCTCTTGTGAATACTACTGCTAAGAACATCAGTGTGAAAATAACTATTCAATCCCCTGCTTTCACTTGTTTGAGATATATATCTAGTAGTGGAATTGCTAGGTCATATGGTAGTTCTATCCTTAGCTTTCTTAGGAACTGCCAAAATGTCTTCCACATTGGCTGCACCAATTTACATTGCCACTAGCAATGAATGAATGTACCTATTTCTCTGCATAGTCTCCAACACTTGTTATTTTCCTTTTTTTTTTTTTTTAATAGCAGTCATTCTAATGGGTGTGAAATGGTATCTCATTGTAGTTTTAATTTGCATTTCCCTGTGGCTAAAGATGTTGAGCATCTTTTTATGTGCTTTCTGGCCATTTGTATATCTTCTGTAGAAAGATGTCAATTCAAGTCTTTTGACCATTTTTTAGTTGGTCAATTTTTTCCCTTTTTGATTTTCTCTAGTTCTTACCAAAATCTATTGAACATTCCAGCCTTATTGTGCTATAAAAAATGAAACCAAAAGCAGACTATATTGGCCTGTGGTCAAGAGCATTAAATATTCCATCCAAGATGCCATGGGAAAGAACACCAATACTATCTTAATAGTTTCATTTGCATCTTTCCCAAAAGATATTTGATCTTCAAAACTGATTGTAGTTCTCCTATATCCCAAATGATGATACAACTTTTCATGCTCACTTTTCACTTGTCACCTTGATTATTTCAATGAACTTCCTACTTGTTAATAGAGAGGAAGACCTCTTGGTTCCAAGCTTTTGAAAATCAACCTTGCTAACTTAAAAAAAAAAAAAAGTCTTGGGAAAATTTAGAGTGATTTAGAGTTAAGAGGAAAACTAGAGAATGAGTCTTAGAAAATGGTCAGGTATGAAGGGTAGCTAAGCCATAAGACTAATAAGCAAGATCATGACACAGACACATTCTGAGGTATTATCACTGGCTCCATAGTCATACTGCCACTTCTGGACACTGCTTGTACTTAATGCTATATTGTGAACATTTGCCTTCACATTACTTACTCCATTAAGATAATGTTTATTCAAAGCTAAGTCTTGTACCCTCACCCCTGATGTTGCACTGTCGGGAGAGATCATAACTCTCAGCTTTTCTTTGAGTTGTAGTTAAAGGGTTTGGGATAATAGAAGCAAAAGTAAATAAAGTATGACGATTAAAACCACCTTTAATCTCAAGTCCCATTTACCCTTTACAGTTACCGGAGTCATCTTTCCAGAACATATATCCAGTTTTGTCACTTTCTTGCTTAACAACCTTCAGTGGATTCCTACCACCTATCTATTAATGCTCAAATTTCAAGATGGAATTTTATGCTAACCACAACTGACTTTTGCCAACCTTTACAGCCCCATCTATTTCTATGTATTCTGCAGATCAATCACACTAAAATAATCATTATTTACTATATATGACATATATTTTATTCTGATTCTGCTTTTTCTCATTCTGATTTCATGTCCCCTTAGTCTCTGAGAAAAATAATTTTCAACATGCATCATTAAGGTCTTTTCAATATATCACCTCACAACTAGTCAAGGAAGCCAAGTCATAATCATTATAATAATTGGTCCAAAATGACCAGAACTTGATCAATAACTGACAGTTATCTAATTTTCCCTTGCTTTCAACTTAAGACCAACCAGAGAAAGCCAAATGTGCTCTCCAAACCAATCACACAGTATACCCTGCATTTAGTTTGCCTGCTTCCAGCTTCATGATGCCAACATTCTCCAGTTAGTGCACAACTGAAGTCTTCCCGTTTTTCCACTACAAAGCTTCCCTACTTCTCTGTCTACATTTGAGTTACTGCCATAAACAATTGATGGTGACTAAGTCTTGCTAAAGCAATCGCTGAATAAATAGCCTCTGCCTTGTTCTCATTTAGGTGGTTTGCATTTATTTCCACATCAGTTATGTGTTAAATATCTTGACTCAGCACTGGAGATGCAGTGATGATCTCTATATATCTTTCACTTAAAACAATAACTGGCATATTATAGATATATGTGTGTGTTGACATGAATGACAATCAAGGAAATTGCTTGAGCTTATTGTTTTCACAAGTGGTAAGAATAAAGAATTATCAGTTGCTTCTGGTTATTTCCCAATTGTGAATTTTATTTAATAGTTTAGAGTAACATATGTTGAAACACTTTTATCACCTTTAGGGTTAATTTAGTTCATTTTACAATTTCACCACCAACATAAAAAATAAATACATTTCCATAAAAATGATGTCTTTTTCCACCTTAGGAATTATACTGATCTTGGTGGCCAGTGGTTTTTATTTTAAATGGTTTTCTGGTTTCCAAGAATTTTTGTTATTTCTATCTTAAATTCCAAAAAGTTTGACATCTTTTGTACTCATTCCACACTTTAAAGATAAGCACTATAACATCTTTTAGAATTTCACTGTGAATAATTATTTTTAGTAAAAATACCTAGTCTAATCTCAGTAGAAGTCATTTAGTCTTCCCATCAAATTTCCACAATTATCTTTAAGTTCCTACTAAACTATCATTAAATTTTTCTGTCACAGTTGAAGTAACAATACTGATTTTGAATGTTCTATGATGACTTGCTGTCAAGACTGATAATACAGTGAAGCTTAACCAAATAAATGGTGTCAGTGATATAATATTATTTGGTATGTGTGAAAGCATTTAAGTACTTCTATTTTTAATAGACATAGATTTATTTAAAGGGAGAACACTTGAGAGTAAAAGCTGTGTGGAGAGAAGTGGGAGAGTTGGTGAGGGGAAATAGATTTCTTTGGAAGTCTGCATCCTCTCATGATGAATAGAGGGTAATTTCAACTGTGAGTTTCTAAGTTCTTGCAACTTGTAGAACAAAAAATCAAAAGGCAAAATCTCCTTATATTTACCAGCACACTCAAGGTTTTTCTTTTTTTCAAGGCAGTGATTTTCAAAGCATGGCCCTTTTAATCGTGTGAAGGAGTCCTGAAACAAAAATCTTTGAGAACCACTGATCTGAGGTATTTGAACTTGCTTTGAGTCATCCCAGGAACTTTGTAGCGTTCTGCCATTTTGCTTAGTTAATTCTACACCTTATGCTTTATCATATCAACATGAATTACACTGGTAAACAGGTCAATAAATTGTTATTCTCACTTCATACTATATTTTTCTTTTCATAACACCCATTTATACTCCACTGTAATTTCTTTTTACAGATCCCAGATTACAGTAGGTAATGAGGGTAAGAGGATTGTGGCTTGAGGACTGATTGAAAAAATACTTTGTTTCAATACCTGAATGACAAGCTACTCACCTATCCATCCATAAATTTATGTTCACCATCCACACATATTTCTAGTTTATTTTGTACCCATTTGCCTTAGGATAAATTTAGTTAGGAGTCACACAGAAGGTATTTGCTAGCTATTTCCTTCCTTGGCATGTGTTTCTCAAAACGTCAACTCATTATAGAAATTATGCTAAGTCCCAGAGGGCAATGAAAGGAGAGAGGAAGCATATCTGAAGGAAACCTTATCTGAATAAAACAAGATGGGCAATGAATATTTCCTGAGACTGAGAAACAAACACAGAGACAGTCAAGTTCGGAGTTAAATAAAGAGAAGCTCCTAGTACTGCTTAAAATCATGTATCTACATATTACATAGAAGCCTGTGCCAGGTACATCCTGTCCCATATACCTCTCCTACATCCAACACCCTACAGCAGTAAACTTTACCTGTCATATTTGCCAAAAGAACATTCCCAACAATGTAGTTGGTGGAGACCCACACAATAAACAAGAAAATATCAAACTCCCATCCTGGGGAATCGTGCTGTGTTCTCAATTAGAGGGACAAGAATCCCTCAAGAGCAATAGGCAGTGCCTAATAAAAGAAAACAGACCAATATGTCAAGCCCTCAATATTATTGCAAGTAACTATGAATCTTATTCTTCAGAAATTGAAACTGAGTGGTTAGCATAGGTACTGCGTGTGTGTGTGTGTGGAATAGAATAGAATGGATGGAATGTAGGGCATTTTTAGGGCATTAGAATTGTTCAGTATGATCTCTTGCAATAACAGATAACAGGCCACTTCAAATTTCATCAAAACCTATAGAAGTGTATGATCCAAAATGTAAACTGTAATATAAACCATTGACCATGGTTAGTAACAGTGTTTCAATATTTGTACATCAATTGTAACAAATGTACCATACACATATAAAATGGTATTGATAACGGAGAGGGGAAAAGTGGAAGGCATTGGGTATATGGGAATTCCCTATATTCTGTATGTGACTTTTCTTTACCTTAAAGCTTCTTTGAAGAGAAAATGAAAGAAATAAGGCACTGGGGAATATATGGAAGAATATGTCACTTTATATACAAGACAAAAGATATTACAGTCATGAAAGATGCAATGTCCAAAAATTCTTTTTTTATTATTTTAAATTTTTAAAATTGTATTTTATTGGTTATTTTTTAAGTTATTGTTTCATTTTCTATAATTTTATTTGGTTATTTGGTTGGCTTCATTTTTGGAGAGGTTTTGGATCACAGAAGGGTGATAAAAGTGACAGGGGAGGATCACTAGTGCAGGGTGTCAGTGATGGGGGGATGCATGGGAAGTTCACCTGAGGCATGTCTCTAAGGTATATGAATATGTTCAAGTATTTATGGGGCATTGTCTCAGTGGGTGGAGATCCACACAATAACTGAAAGAATCTTGAATTCACCCCCTGGGGAGTTCTGCTACATTCTCTAATAGAACAGCAAGGATCCCCCAACTGCAAGGGCAGTGCTTAGTGAAGGAAGAAAGACCTTTACGCCAGACCCTTGATATTGATGATTGTATTTATGAACCTTTTCTTATGAAATTGAAGATTAGCATAGTATTATACACTGCCTAAGAGTTACATCCTGAAAGCCTCCTTGTTGTTCAAATGTGACTTCTCTCTAAGCAAATCTCAGCATATAAATGCACTACCTTCCCTCCAATGAGGGACATGACTCCTGGGGATGAGCCTCCCTGGCATGGAGGGATTATTATCAAGTGCCAACTAGTAATTCATCTGGAAAAAGACCTTGACAAAAGGGGGAAAATATTAAATACAAATGAGTTTTTATGGCTAAGAGATCTCAAAGTGAGTCAAGAGGTCATTCCAGAGGTTATACTTATGCAAGTTTCAGCAGGATCACATTGACTTCCACAGTAAACAATGCCTCAAATAGCAGGGCTCCTGAGGGCTCTAGAGACATCCAGAAACTATAAGCAGGACAGACAGCTCAAGAATATGGCACCCTGTCAGTGGGCTTTAGATTGGAATTTACACTCCCCAGTGTAACAGAGTTAGACTAATTTATAGGTTCTCTACACCTGGCTTTTCTGCCCCTTTTCTTTGAACCCATAATTAGCACTATACTTGATAAATATATGCCCCAGAGACCTAAATCTTTGGTCCATCCATGTGCCAGTTGAGCCCTGAATTTCAGCAGAGTTGCAACACCTACTCTGCAGTTCATGGGACTCACCCAGGACAACTAACAAGGAGATGATGATTGACAATGCCCATCCCAAGGAACAAAGTGTGTCTGCAACTGCAAGCAAGATAGTTACAACCATCTTCCATGGGATCCAAGCTCCCTCCCAATTAAAGGCAGAGTTGGAATCACCACTTTAAAATCCTCAAGATTTGGGAATGAATGATGAACTGAAGTAGACTTATTATTATTCTACTATAAACTTATTATTATTCTAGCAATGGAAGAACTCTTATCATTGTTATAAAGGCAGTGAACACTAGAGGTTCTGAGGGATGGGAGAGGGAAGAATAGGTATAATATGGGAGCACTTTGGGGACATTGGGGTTGTCCTACATGACCTTGCAGTGACAGATACAGGTCATTGTATATTTTGTCATAACCTGTGGGGTTGTGCAGGAGAGAGTGTAAACTATAATGTAAACTGCAGTCCATGGTTGGTAGCAATGTTTCCATATGTGTTCATCAATTGTAACAAATGTAGCACACTAGTGAGGGTTGTTGTTGATGTAGGAATGTATGGGAGGGGAGAGAGTGGGGCATATGGGAATCCCTTATATATTTTATGTAATTTTTATGTAATCTAAAGCACCTTTAAAAAAATAATAATTAAAAAAAAAAAAAGAAAAAAATCATATACCAAGGAAATGGCAGGGCATTAGAGCAAATATTTCTCTAGTAAGCATAGTGTAGTTAATATAGTTTAGATAGACTCTAAGCACTGAAGAATTAAGACCTGACAATGTTTTATATATATCATGTTAGACAAAGAACAGAGTTGTCATCAGACTCTGAGGAATCATTCCTGGTTTGATCCATGAAAAAGCCAGCAATATCCATGTTAGAAATCAGAGAACCTGTTCCAATTTTATGCAAATCAAGACTAACTATTTCCAGAAGCTTCTTTCATAAAAGTCTAATGAGAGTTCAAGTTCAGCTAAAATTTGAGCTAAAGAAAATATAGAAATGGATATTTATTGCTCAATTGAGTTTGTAGAATAAAGTTCATAATTCTTATAAGTTGAAATATGATTAAATCTGCATTTCTATAGGGCATACTTCTTTCTGCTTGAGTGGTAAATAATTTTAGAATAAAATACTTCTACTTAGTCATGCCACCTTAGTGAATTATAAGAATTGAATAAAAAAAAAAAGGGACCCCTTTAGGAAGCACTATATACACTGTAAAATCTTTATTATCCATGAAGGTAGAAGGCATGAGGCAGGATTAGTTGCCCAAGGTCACAGAACTGCCTTTGGCATTTTGGTCAATCTTCTGAGTTATTTTATGAACTCATACCTCTTGGAAAAACTAGATTTTTATTATTAGAGAACAGAAGGTCTGTTTCATGATTGGCCCCAATGTGCTATTTTAAAAATAAAAAGTATATCGAATATTATAAATACAATAATATAAAGGGCCAGTGGAAGAAACAGAATCCTGTGCCAAGATGCAAAATCTAAGTACAAAATTGAACTCCTTCTATTATCAATTCTCAGGAACCCTCAAGCTACTCCTTTGATACATTTCTTCTGCTTTGTTTGAGAGACTATGTACATTTAAATTAGGAAATTGAATCATCAAGACTAGCATCACCAAGTATTGCAAAACCACCACTGACATTTTCCTGGAAGCCTCTGTTGGCAGCTAATAAATTGGACTAGATCAACACTCCAAAATTTTCTGTTCAAAATTCTCTCCATTTTGGTTAAATAATGCAGTAGATACTCTTCATGTATAGCATAAGCAGTTTTCTTTTTTAAATTAAACATCTCCTATTGCCATTTAACTTTATTCTATGTTCTCAGTCCTCAAATAGGAAATTTAAGAAAACTTTTTGTTTTAGTTTGAAAGAACAAGACTGCAGAACTTTTAGCCCTGATCATTTAACTGAATGCTTAATTTTGAGGAAACGATCCAAACCCCATATCATCAACCTACACTGACTTTTTTGTTTTTAATTTTTAAATTTTTTTAAAATTTTTATTTTTAAAGAAGTTTTACATGAAATAAATTTTACCTAAAAAATATAGGGAATTCCCATAAACTCAACCACCTCCCCCTCCCACACATTTCCCCGTTAACAACATCTTTCATTAGTGTGGTACATTTGTTTCAATTGATAAACACATATAGAAGCATTACATAAGGGAGGAATGCAACTATAGACTAAAGTAGGCATTATTATTCTAGCAATGGAAGAACTTGTAACATTGATATAACGGCAGTGGTCACCAGAGGTTCTGAGGGGAGGGAGAGGGAAGAAAAGGTGTAACACGGGGCATTTTTGGGACATGGGAATGGTTCTACATGATATTGCAATGACAGATACAAGCCATTATACATTTTGTCGAAACCTATAAAATTGTGCAGTACAAAGTATGCTGACTTTTGATGATAAGGTTGGTATAAGAAGGCCTTGAATTTTCCATAGGGAAGTATTTTTTTTCCTGTTTTATTGCTAATTCTTAGGATGATCTACATTATTAAATCATAAATCATCAAGCTATAAACTAAACAAATAAATGGAGATAAAAGATGCTTTTTATATGGACTACAAATTAGAGTAGGAGAATTCAAACAATATTGGTATAGACATTTTTTTAGATATTCCAGCATGATATGTATAGCTGTAGTGTGCTTTGTGAGAAGCAATTGTTAAATATTCAGGACATTTGCAAGCTAATTGACACTGCCTTGTTAGCTTGAAATTGGCCTTGGTAGAAGTATGTAAACCAAAGAACCCAGCAGATGCTACAACTAACATTTTGCATGTGTTTGTGTTTTGTTTTGTTTTCTGGAGAGCAGGTGGTTTGACATTTACCATCACACCACTGTGTATTAGAGGAGTGTCAGCATCTTCATTTTATAGGAGAGAAAAAATTATTTTTTGCTAGGGACAAATGTCTTTTCAAATAATAACACTATTAAGATTATGTCAATACGAGGTTAATTAAGTAATGTTAGTCAGACTAAATAATTGATCCTTTCTTTATTTTGTTTCCCTTTCATTTCATTTGGCTAAATTGAGAAATAATAAAATAGAGAAATTTTAGTTTTAGTCAATATTTTAGCATATTTGTTGTCCTGCCTTGTTGTAATGCCCTAGCTTGTTCTCAAAAAGAACGTCTAGGTGGAAGATATTGATTCAGAACACATTGACTCTCTCATTCCAAGTGTTTCTAGGTTCTGCCCATTTTCTAGTTTAAATACGTTTTTACTAATGATTATCATACATGTTCTATTTTGAACCATTTCTTTTCTTCATAATCTAATATGTGCCAAGTAGTGTACTAGACATATCATAGTATTATATAATTTAATTCCCACAACCATTGCTGTCATTTTTCCCCTTTTACAAATGGAGAAAATTGAGATACTATGAGATTAATATTTCCTCATGTTTATAGAGTTAAGTGGAAGAGAGATATTTTATCCAAGGTTTCCATATTTCTGTCTCTAATGAAGAAAGTTTCTGTATACATCAAAATTATAAACTGTTTTTCTTTACAATAAAAGCATTTCAAAGACATTCCATTATTATTCACAGCACCAAGTTCACTACTTTCTGCAGCCCCAAACCAAGCCTGATTAACAAAACACATGTCATATTACTCTGCACACCTGCTTACTGGATCTCTAATATTTCTTTGCTGGAGGGTATAAGTAGACATGTGTATACTTGCAAACACTAAATATTTTTGATCTTCTCATCCAAAATAATATGTGAGTCTATTTTTTTCAAAGTGGAAGCAAAAATTATGGATTTAGCCTGTGCAATATAAAACGATCAGGGAGATGCATATTTACCCATCCTGAGTGTTTTTAAATGATATAATACAAGTCACGAAATGTAACCTTTATGAACCATAGCCTGAAAATGAAATTAGAATCTATAGACTCTATCATTTAAACAAAGTTCCTTTTTTTTTTCCTATCTTATAAAATAAATGTATTAAGTGTTGAACAAGATTCAAGCATTTTTTTGGGATACAGAAACAGAAAAATAAATAAGATGAGATTGGTTCTCTCAATAGTATTATGGCCTTTTTAAGATACTGAGATGCAAAAATTTAAATTTACTATGCCATAAATGCTATGTGGTCACCCAAGTAACCAACTCTTTGACTTTTTTAAGAATCTATGATCATTTTATAATATTTCAGAATAATGACATGCTCCTCTTTAGCCTTATTTCCCACCTTCTTTATCTTCCTCCATATGCAGTCTATATCTCATTATCTAAAACCTGTCTAATTCTTTCTCAGTTGTCACCTGCTTGTACTTCTTGTGGTACTTGATTTTCATAGCCCACTTTTAGGTTCACTTCCGATCCCAACATGCAATAATTAGACTCCTGGTATTTATACAGGCATGTGGCATCCAGGTAATATTTGTTTAAGAGGTAAACTTAACTCTTGTGAAACTAAACATTCAGTGTTATTACTCTCAAGGAATTACTTACACTAGCCGTATTTACTTTGGGTTTAGGTATGTCTTATATTGTTTTTATTTCTCTTTTTGGCTTTTTAGTCATTCTTACACTCCTTCAGCTCTATCGTTTTTTTCCTTTCAACCTGCAGAACTCTCTTTAGTATTTCTTGAAGGGCAGGTTTCTTATTGGCATACTCTCTTAATATCTGTTTATCTTTGAATATTTTGAGCTCACCATCGTTTTGAATGCCAGCTTTGCTGGATAGAGAATTCTTGGCAGAAGTTTTTTCTTTTAGTAACGTAACTATGTCATACCTCTGTCTTCTTGCCTCCATGGTTTCAGATGAGAAATCAGCACTTAATCTTATTGAGCTTCCCTTGTATGTGATGCTTCTCTTTTCTCTTGCTGTTTTCAGTATTTTCTCTTATTCTTGAGCATTGGACAGTTTGACCAGTATATGTATTGGAGTAAGCCTTTTGGGACTTTTACTGTTTGGGGTGCACTATACTTCCTGGACTTGTACATCCATCTCCCTCAATAAGGCTGGGAAATTTTCAGGCATTATTTACTCCAACACTTATTCTGTCCCCTTTCCCTTCTCTTCTCCTTCTGGGATGCCTATATGTGTATGTTTGTGCATTCTGTTTTGTCATTCAAATCCCTAAGTCCCTGCTGGATTTTTTCTATCTTTTTTTTATCTCTTTTCTTCTAATATCTGTTTGATTTCAGATGTACTGTCTTCCACATCACTAATTCTTTCCTATGAGTAAAAGGATAATAGTAATAATAATAGTAATTTTTAAATGAGTAACCATTTAAAACCTTGGAAATGTATATTTAACTCATGTAAGCAGTGTAGAATAATAGGAATAAAAAAGTGGAGTACCAACAATGCAATGAGAAAGCAAATAGAGAAAAATATATAGACTGAATTAAAAGGCCAGTATGATGAGGAGAAAGGGAAAGAGAAAAGACAAAAGGAAAATAAGTTAATAAAAGAAAGAAAACAGAATAGATGTAGAAATATAAACCAGAAATATTGGGGACTAAACAAAGAGAAGTATAATGTAAGAACAGCAACAGAAAGCAGAAAATAGAATGATGAGGGAAGGAAAAGTGATATCCTTGGTATACAAAATCAGTATACATAGAAAAGGGGAAACCAAGGAAGAGGAAACACTGTAACCAAGAATCAAGCCACATATTTGCCGGTGCGGCCCGAGCCGTCAACAACAAAAAGTGCGCGGGAGCCCGGCGGGCGCACGGACGGGCGCAGGGCCGCGGGCGCCGCCACCCCCGCCGCCTCGCCGCCGCCCCCGCGGGCCCGGCCCCGCCGCCCCGCGCCCCGCCACCCGCGGGGACGTCTTACAAACCGAACTTGAACGCGCACATACCCGCGCGGCGGGAAGTGTCCACTCTCCTTCTACCAGCATGGCAACGTCCTCACAGTACCGCCAGCTGCTGAGCGACTACGGGCCGCCATCCCTTGGCTACACCCAGGGAACTGGGAACAGCCAGGTGCCCCAAAGCAAATATGCTGAGCTCCTGGACATCATCGAAGAGTTGGGAAAAGAGATCAGACCCACCTACGCAGGGAGCAAGAGTGCAATGGAGAGATTAAAACGAGGCATCATTCATGCTAGAGGACTGGTTTGGGAGTGCTTGGCCGAAACAGAACGGAATGCCAGGTCCTAGCTGCCTTGTTAGCTTTGAAGGTTTTCCATCTTTTTACAGGATGAGAAGTTACAGTTCCTCTCCCTGTTCACATGAAACTCTTGCTTTCAAAATGTTAACAGTTTGTTTTTATTTCTCCCCATTGCCCTTTCATGGTTCATTAGGCTCTGAACCTACCAACTTAAAAGATTGAGAAAAGATTTTGCAGTTGATTAGGATTTGTGTTTTTAGTAGTTAGGAAGTACCTGGGTATTTTTTTTTTTTTTTTTTTTTTTACGCAATTAAAAAGTAATACATGGAAAAGTTACCTATCTTACATCAAACTGTAGTTTACCTCCAAGGTACCAGTATCTAACTTTAATCTTCTTTTTTGAATACATTTATGTTACCTAAATTGTTTGTTATTTTCATAAGCTAATACAACTCTAAGGATTGTTTTTAGCAAATACTGACAGCACGCTTTACTTAGTAGCCGGTCCCAGTTTGGCATACAGTGTAGATTCTGCTTAATATAACTTTTTTGCTTAAGCATTTGCATGCCTATTAGTGCTTTGAAGTCAAATAAAAAGTGCACAAGTTATAAATACAGAAGCGCAATCTATCATACTGAACAAGGACCCCAGAAAATTTTCATACTGAGACTGTGTGTAGATTTCAGTTTTGTGTTTCCTGTAAGTTGATCAAAATGTCTGGAAAAAAATGACAAACTGTTTGCATCTTTGTATGTATTTATTACTTGATGTAATAAAGCTTATTTTCATTAACAAAAAAAAAAAAAAAAAAAAAAAAAGAATCAAGCCAGCAGCACCTTGAGGAATTTATCTCTTCATCCAGCTCTCTCCATATTGATTCCCTGAAGCCTCCTACTCTGTGGGTTCCCAAAACAGCTCACTCGGGCAGGATCTTGACACCACTCAGCTGTTTTTATGAGATAGATCTGCCTAGGTTCCTTTGAAAGAAAAAAATTAAGACCAGATTAAAAGAAAATGATAGGAAGACAAAAAGAATAATAGTACTGGTATTAGTGAAATGCAAGACAGCAAACGTACAAGACCCAGGAAATTGAAAAATTTACACGAGTAAGAAGCAAAGAGAAATAAGATCAGGAAAGTGGAACTGAAACAATGAAACAAGAAACAAAATAGAGAAACAAATATATAGAACGAATTAAAATTCTGAGAAGAGGGGGAAAGAAAAAAGAAAAGAGAGAAGGAAAATATTAAATAAGAAAAAGTATATGGAGAAAAAGGGAGAGAGGGAGAAATATAAATCAGAAAAATTGTAGACCAAATAAAAGAGGTGGAATGAAAGAACTATGATGGAAAACAAAAGATATAAAGATGAAGGAGTGTAAAGATATAGCATAGGTAGAATAGATCAGTAACCAAAAGAATAAAAGAAAGGAAAAGCAAAAATAAACAAGCAGAGAAAGAAAGGGAGGGGATACAAAACAAGCAAAAAACAAGACAGCAGCAACTCATTTTTTTTAAAAAAGGAGACAGAATATAAAAATAATAATAAACATGGAAAAACAGCCTTCCTTCTTAGACCCTTAAGGATCTTCTCAGGCTTCTGGTGTTCCTCAATCACTCAACCTGTAGCCTGCCCTCTGCAGGCTTTGAACTGGCTTTTAGTTAGTAAAGTAAGGGAAATGAAAGAAAATTAACATTTTTTTTTTTAAATAAGAGATCCAAGAAGAGTTAATACAAAGAAAACGTCAATATGTTCCCTGTCATAGGGTTTCAGTTGGCTGCCTGCTAACTGGGGGAATCTCTTCCCAAAGATTATCCAGGAATCGAACTAGAGACCTCATATATGTTTGGAAGGAATTCTCCCACTGAGCTATTCTGGGTCCTTGGGTTGCTTAACCTTTCAGAAGTCTATCTGCTTTTCGCTTGGACAGGTTAGATCACCTGCAGTCAGCTGGAGTGGTACTGATTGCCGCCTGTCTCTGCCTCCTCATTGACATATTTCCTCTCTTTACCTAGGTGGCTGGGCATGACTGCCCACCTGAGAGAATCCCCCTCTCCTCTTCCTGTCCAGTCGGGAGGGCCAGCTGGCTAAACTTGCTGCAAAAAAAAATCACTCTCCACTCTTTCTCATAGGGAATCTGCCATCACACTCCTGTTTGGAGCAAGGGGCTGGGTCTTCACCTAGTCTGTCTGCCCTGAGAACTGGGTATGTGTGCCCCTTCTAATCACCAAGGTAGCAACTCCAGATTATTCCTGGCTTCCCTACCTGTCCAGTACCCTCCTAGATAACTCAGAGCACTTCCCATGGAGGAAGACATCTGCTCTACTCTTGGTTAGATACAATTCTCCAGGAGTTTTACCCTCACTTAATATACTGGGATTGGGGGAGGGGAGCCCTTCCCAGCAACCAGGAGGTTTAATAACTCACAATTACTTGGTTTTGCCTTTGTGTCTTTGACCCTTGTTCTTCTAGAAGTTGATATGCAGTATCCTGGTTTGCTGTGCCCCAAAGCAGATCCCCACGGCAGCCTCTGGCTTTTTCTTTGTTTTTAAATTGAGGGTAAGATTTATATGTTTAACTCATTGCCCATGTTCCCACACCAAGAACACATTCTTAAACAATAAGTGGGTCAAAGAAGAAATTGTAAAATAATTCAGTAAATATCTTGAGATAAGTGAAAATGAGAACACAACATATCAAAACTATGGACACTGCAAAGGCAATGCTGAAAGGGAAGTTTTTGGATCTCAATGCTTACATCAAAAAAGAAGAAAGAGCTAAAATTGGTGATCTAATTGCAAACCTTGAAGAACTAGAGAAAGAACAGCAAACTAATCCCAAACCAAGCGAAAGGAAAGAAATAGTAAAGATCAGAGCAGAAATAAATGAAATCAAGAACAAACAAACAAAAAGCAACAATAGAATTAACAAAACCAAAAGCTCATTCTTTGAAATCAACAAAATCGATAAACCTTTAGCTATACTGACAAAGAAAAAAAGAGAGAAGGCACAGATTAATAAAATCAGAAATGAGAGGGGAGACATTACCACTGAACCCATAGGAATAAGAGAGATCCTAAAAGGATACTATGAGCAACTGTGCGCCAAAAAAACTAGAAAATATAGACAAGATGGACAAGTTCCTGGAAACACATCAACCACCAACACTAATAGAAGAAACAGAAGACCTCAACAAACCAATCACAAATGAAGTGATTGAAACAGTCAGCAAAAACTTCCCAAAGATGAAAAGTCTGGGACCAGATGGCTTCACAGGTGAATTCTACCGATCATTCAAGGATGAACTAATACCGATCTTGCTCAAGCACTTCAAAAAATTGAACAAGAAAGAATGCTACCAAACTCATTCTATGAAGCCAAACATCACCCTAAAACCAAAACCAGATAAAGATACAGTGAAAAAAGAAAATTACAGACCAATATTCTAATGAATATAGATGCAAAAATCCTCAAGAAAATGTTTGCAAACAGAATCCAAAAGCACATTAAAAGAATTATACACCATGATCAAGTAGTTTTTATCCCAGGTATGCAAGGATGGTTCAACACAAGAAAATCAGTTGGTGTAATAAACCATATTGATAAATTGAAGAAGAAAAATCACATGGTCCTCTCTATTGATGCAGAAAAAGCATTTGACAAAATACAACCTCTTTCTTTTGGAGTGTGTTTGGATAAAAATAATCCAAAAGATAGAAATAGAAGGAAACTTTCTCAATTTGGTAAAGTGCATATATGAAAAACATACATTTAGCATTGTACTCAATGGTGAAAGACTGAAAGCTTTCCTGCTGAGATCAGAAGCAAGACAAGGATTCCCTCTGTCACCATTATTATTTGATATTGTCCTAGAAGTTCTAACTACAGCAATTAGGCTAAACAAAGAAATGAAAGGCACTCAAATAAGAAAGGAAGAAGTAAAACTTTCACTATTCACTGGTGACATGATCCTTTATCTAGAAAATTCTGAACACTCCACAACAAATTTACTAGAATAGATGAGTTCAGCAAAGTGGTGGGTTACAATGATAATATGCAAAAATCAATAACATTTCTATACACTTCTGAAGTGCAATCTTAGGAGGAAATAAGAAAAAAATCCATTTATAATAGTCACTAAAACAATCAAATATTTAGGAATAAACTTAACTGAGGACATGAAAGACCTGGATTCAGAAATCTACAAAACATTATTAAAAGAAACTGAAGAAGACTAAATAAATGGAAGGTCATTCTGTGTTCACAGATAGAAAGACTAAATATCATTAAGATGCCAATCCTACCCAAGTGGAGTCACAGATTCAATGCAATCCCAATAAATATCCCAGCAGCCTTTTTTGCAGAAATGGAAAACCAATAATCAAATTTATTAAGAAGGCTAAGGAGCCCTGAATAGCCAAAAATGTCTTAAAAAGAACAAAGTTGGAGAACTCTCACTTCTGATTTTAAGCACATTATTTAGCTACAATGTTAAAAACAGCATGATACTGGTATAAGAACAGACAGATTGACCAATGGAACTTAATTGAGAACTGTAAAATTGACCCTCACATCTACAGTCAAGTGATTTTTATCAAGGCTATTAATCCCACCCACCTGGTCCAGAACAATTTATTCTACAAATGGTGCTGGGAGAACTGGATAGCCTTATCAACAGAAATAAAGAAGACCCCTATCTCACATCTTATACAAAAATTAACTCAAAATGGATCAAGGACATAAATATAAAAACAACAACCATAAAGCTCCTAGAAGAAAATGTAGGAAAACATCTTCAAGATCTTGTGGTAGGTGGTAGTTTCTTAAACTACATCCAAAGCATGAGCAACAAAAGAAAAAATAGATAAATAGAACCTCCTCAAAATTCAACACTTTTGCACCTCAAAGACTTTGTCAAAAGGGTGAAAAGGCAGCTGACTCAGTGGGAGAAAATATTTGGCAAGCACATATCTAATTAGGGTTTAATATTCATGATATATGAGAAGATCATAAAGCTCAACAATAAAAAGACACACAACCAGATTAAAAAATGGGCAAAAGACGTGAAAAGGCAATTGTCCAAAGAAGAAATACAAATGGTGAAGAAATACATGAAAAAATCTTCAACTTCACTAGTGATTAAGGAAATGTGAATCAAAACTACAATGTATCATTTCACACCTATTAGACTAGCCACTATTAAAAAGTGAAAAAGCTGTAAATTTTGGAGACGATGTGGAGAGGTAGGAATGCTTATTCACTGTTGGTGGGAATGTAGAATGGTACAACCACTGTGGAGGACAGTTTGACCTTTCCTAAGGAAGTTGAATATAGACTTGCCGTGTGACCCCACAATACCATTGCTAGGTATATAACCAGAAGAACTGAGAGCAGTGACACAAACAGATATCTGTACAACAATATCCATAGCAGCATTATTCATGATAGCCAAAAGCTGGAAACAACCAAGACATCCATCAACTGATGAATAGATAATCAAACTGTGGAGTATACATAGGATGGAATATTATGCAGCAGTAAGAAGAAATGAAGTCATGAAACATATGACAACATGGGTGAACCTGGAGGACATTATGTTAAGTGAAGCAGCCAGACACAAAAGGACAAATATTGTATGATTGCCCTATTATGAACTAAATATATTATGTGAATTATAAATGTGTATGGGTAGAATTGCATATATAAGACCAAAGCTTTGAAGCTGAACAAATGTAAGTTAATATTACAAAATGTTAATATCAGACAAAAAAACACCCCACATTATACTAAGTGAAGGTGACTAGACACAGAGTACTGCATATTGTATGAGTCAATTGATATAAAATGTAAATATAAATCAATTTATAAAGATGAAAGAGATTAGTGGTTATGTAGTTCTGAGTAAGTAATGCTAAGGGGTGTGGAGTCTTTCATTTTTGAGTAACGAAATTGTTCTAAAATTTTTGAAATGGTGAATGTACAACATTGTGATTATACTAAAAGCCATAGATTATACACTTTGGATAGAATAGCCAAAGACAACAGCCATGTACAAAAGGGGAAGCATAGAGAGATTAAGAGATGAGGAATTTTCTTGTTTGTGTTTTTTTTTTTTTTAATTGAAATAATGAAAATGCTCTAATAATGATTTAAGTGATGAACGCACAAGTATGTGATTATAGCAAATACCGTTGATTGTACACTTTGGATGAATTGTATGCCTCATTAATATATATCAATGAAATTGATTTTTTTAAAAAAAACTTACAAATATTTCCTTTCCTTATTCTAGCATTCTCTCTCTTCTGTCTTCATTTAGTTAAAAAGCTTTGTTATAATTATGATAATCATAAAGATATGCTTTTATCACAATTCTATGAACTTAAATATAAATATCCCCATTTTATAGAAGAAGAACATAAGACTAAGAGCTACTGTAACGTGTACTATGTCATCATATTAATAAAAAAGTATGAAAATAATTTTAACTGACTATAAAAATCCATGTTTTAGTAGCTGTGTTTTCTAGGTCAGTGTGGTTAAATGGGTAAATATAATTTTAAAAATTTCTTTCAAAGTCACTAATGACCAATAGTTGCACTGTTTTTATCCACCACCATAAAAGGTAAAATTTGAATTTTTGAGTATCAGATGGTGTTTTAAAAAGGGCACTAGTGAAGCTTCACAAGGCTTACATATCCAACTCCATAGCCACTTATGATTCAGTGTTCTCAGTAGCTAAATTTCCAATCTGTAAACTTAGAACATTGACTTGCACAGTTCTAGAGAGTTTCTAGCTAATATGTAGTCAAACCAGCATTCAAAACTAGACGTCTAAATATAAACCTGATACATGGGTAATCACATGGTCGCTGCCCAAATCTAGCAAAAGGCACAAATGCAGGGGATGTACAAGATACAAAAAAGATGTGCCGAACTCCAAGATTGAAAGAAACTTACTAAGGATTGTAGGAAGATGATGACAGCCTTAACAGGCAAAACTCAATGCTTTCACAAAAACAATGGAGAAAGAGACAAAACCTGTCCAAGTGACCTGCTTTGGGGGTCAACATACCAGGACAGTGCTACACAATTCCCAGGAGGGTGAGGGGCAGAGAGTGCCAAAATTACAAATGTGAGTTACCAAGCCCTGAAGTAGCAGGGCAGGGCTCCCCTCCCCTACGCCCAAGGTATTAAGCTGGGGTGAAACCCATGGAACTCTGCAGCTGACTGAGAGGGAATCAGACATCTTTCTCCCTGTAAGTTGTTTCAAGGGAAAAGAGTGTGTGTATGGGGGGGGGGGGGGGTTGGAGCTTTTCTTCAGTGAATTTGACCAGCAGAGCTTGCTTTCAAGCTCTGCTCTGGAGATTCAAGACAAGAAGAAGAAAGAAAAACCCAAACGGAAATACCTCTGTAGAAGGGCGCCATCTGCTGGCCAGTCTGGAAACTGCATGAACAAAATCTGCTTATGGTACTCTCAGTATCCTACCACTGGGAGAAAAACTGTGCCCAATTAATGAGTCCTTGGCCCAATTTTCATGACTTAAGCTAGGCAATTTTAAAGACTTAGAATAAATTGATCCAAACAGCAAAGAAGAGCTGTGGGAAAAAAAAGAAAAAAAAAAAAAAAAAAAAAAAAAAAAAAAAAAAAAAAAAAAAACACAACTGGCAAGAGAGAGAAATTGGCTAACAGAATATATTCACCAATTCAGATGCCTAGATGACAGCAAAAAATTACAAGCAGGAAACAGGGCAAAATGGCCCAACCAAAGGAACTAACCAAATATCCTAAAGAGATACAGGATTTAAGACAATTAATAAGTGATAATCACACAAGTCTCCTAAATCATTTCAAAGAATTGTAAGAAAATATGACTACAGAGATATTAAGAAGAACATTAAGAAGATCCGGTATGAGCATAAAGAACAACTTGAAAGCCTACAAAGAAAGTAACAGACCTTATGGGAATGAAACACATGATGGATGAGATTAAAAATACATTGGGGGGAAACAGATGTGGTTCAAGCAACTGGGCTCCCATCTACCATATACAATGTCCAGGATCAATTTCCGGGTCCTCCTGATGAAAGGCAAACTGGCCCACAAGGCAAGCTGACCTGAGTGGAGAGCTGGCCCACGCGGAGTGCCTGTCCACACAGTAGTGCTGGCCTGTTCAGAGAGCTGGGTGAGCAAGATGATTCAACAAAAAGAGAGACAGAGGAGGGACAATAAGATACACAGCATACCAGGGAGCTGAGGTGGTACAAAAGATTGAGCACCTCTCTTCTATGCCTGAAGTTCCCAGGATCGGTTCCCAGTGCCACCTAAAGAGAAGACAAACAGGCACAGAAGAACACACAGAGAGCAGACAGTAAGCACAAAACAATGGGGTGGGGGGAATAAATAAATAAAAATAAAACCTTTAAAAAAAAATACATTAAGGGAGCAGGTTTGGCTCAAGCAGTTGAGTGCCTGTTTCCCACATGGGATGTTCTGGGTTAGGTTGCTGGTGCCTCCTAAAAACAAACCAAACCAAAACAAAACAAAACAAAACAAAACAAAACAAAAAGCAAACACCAAACAAAAGAACCAACTCAAGGAAGCCAATGTGGCTCAGTGTCTAAGCACTGATTTCCTACATGAGACGTCCTGGGATGATACCCAGCCCCAATACCTTAAAAAAAAAACATGCATTAGAGGCATATAATAGCAGATTTGAATTGCTGAAAGACAGAATTAGTGATTTTGAAGACAGAATATCTAACCTGGAAAAGACAGGAGAACAGAAAGTGAAGAGAATGGAAAAAATGGAACGGAGTCTCAGGGAATTGAATGAAAATGGAAAACACAAAAATATTCACTTTACTGGTGTCCAGAAGGAGAAGAGAATGGAAAAGGGGAAGAAAGAATGTATGAAGAAATAATGAACAAAAACTTTCCAGCCCTTATAAAAGACAAAAACATCAATATCCAAGAAGGACAACACACCCCAAACAGAAAACATCTGAATAGACCTACCCTGAGACACCTACTATTCCGAATGACAAATAGCAATTAGGCTAGATAAGGAAATAAAAGGCATGCAAATAGGAAAGGAAGAAGTAAAGCTTTTACTTTTCACTGGTGATATGATTTTATATCTAGAATCTCCTGAAAAATCCACAACAGAGCTGCTAAAACTAGCAGATGAGTTCAGCAAAGTGGCAGGATGCAAGATTAACATGCAAAAATCAATAGTGTTTCTATACACTACTGATGTGCAACCTGAGGAAGAAATCAGAAAAAAAATTCATTTATAATAGCAACTAAAACAATCAAATATTTAGGAATAAACTTACCCAAGGACATAAAGGACTTGTACTCAGAAAACTACAAAATATTGCTAAAAGAAACTGAGAAGACTTAAATAAATGGAAGGACATTCTGTGTTCATGGAATGGAAACTAATTATCATTAAGATGTCAATTCTACCCAAACTGATTTATAGATTCAATGCAATCTCAATAAAAATCTCAACAGCCTTATTTTCAGAAGTGGAAAAACCAATTATCAAATTTCTTTGGAAGGGGAATGGGTCTCAGATAGCCAAAAAGTTCTTTAAAAAGAAAAATGAAGTTGGAGGACTCTTACTTCCTGACTTTAAAGCATATTACTTAGCTAAGATGGTAAAAATAGTCATGGTACTGGCATAAAGACAGACACATTGACCAATGGAACCAAATCAAGAACTCTGAAGTAGACCCTCACATCTACAGTCAAGTGTTTTTTGACAAGCCTTCAAGCACTTCCAGCTGGGCCAGAACAGAATCTATTCAACAAATGGTCCTGAGAGAACTGGATATACATAGTTAAAGGAAAGAAAGAAGACTGTATCGCACACCTTATATGAAAATTAACTCAAAAAGAATGAAAGACTTAAATATAAAAGCAACAGCCATAAAACTACTAGAAGAAAATATAGGAAAACATCTTCAAGATCTTGTGGCAGGCGATGATCTCTAAAACCTTACACCTGAAGCATGAGAAACAGAAGAATAAATAGATAAATGGGTCTTCCTCAAAATTAAATACTTTTGAACTTCAAACGATTTTGTCAGAAGGGTAAAAAGGCAGCTGATTCAACCGGAGAAAATATTTGGCAATCACATAACCAATAAGGGTTTAATATCCATGATATACAAAGAGATGATACAACTGAACAATAAAAAGACAAACTACCCAAATAAAAAATGAGCAAAAGACTTGAAAAGACAGTTGTCCAAGGAAGAAATGCAAATGGCAAAGAAGCACATGAAAAAATGTTCAACATCACTAGCGAATACGGAAATGCAAATAAAAACTACAATCAAATAACATTTCACAGCAATTAAACTGGCCCCTATTAAAAAGCCAGAGAACTGTAAATGTTGGAGAGGATGTGGGGAGATATGAACACTTATTTTCTGTTGGGGTGACTTTAGAATGGTACAGCCACTGTGAAGGAATATTTGGCAGTTTCTAAAGAAGTTAAATATAGACTTGCCATGTGACCCAGCAATACGATTGCTAGGTATTTACCCAGAAGAACTGAGAGCAGAGTCATAAACAGACATCTGCACACTGATGTTCATAGCAGCATTTTTCACAATTGCCAAAGTAGGAAACAATCCAGGTGTCTATCAACTGATGAATGGATAAACAAATTGTAATGTATACACATGATGGAATATTATGCAGTGGTAAGAAGAATTAAAGTCATGAAACATATGACAACAGGGATGAATTTGAAGAACATTATATTGAGTGAAGCAAGCCAGATACAAAAGGACAAATACTGTATGTACGATTGTGCTATTATGAACTAAATATATTGTGTAAAGTCATGAATTTAATAATTAGAATATAGGTCATCAGAAAATAGAATGAGCATAGAGAATGGAAAGCTGAGGGTTGATCTGGGCAGAATTGGTAAAAAGACTGCAAATCCTTAGAAATGAATAGAAATGGTTAAAGCATATCATGGTGTTTGTAACTAGCAGAGCTATTATATGGGTATGACAGTGATTGAAAGGGAAAGTTTAAGGTCATGTATATTACTAAAAAGAAAGCTAAAAACTGCAACATGGGACTCTGTAAGATAGTAAAATGTCATGTATAAGATATGTGTAAGATAGTAAAATGTCATGAATATGGATGATATTGCATATATAAGACCATTTTAACAAAACATAAATACAATATATATTCTTATATTATGCATTAATACTGTCACTATTGATAATTCAGTATACATTTAGTAATAATAAGAACAAATACTATAAAATTAAAGTAAAATTACATTATTGTTACTAATTTACAATTGTTGCTATTTGTTTTAGAAAAAAATAAGATTTAGTTTGGGAATCCCTAGTTTTATTGGCTGCAGCATACCTTAAAATTCTTAAGTACTCAAGAGAAGAAAATCATACCTAAATATGAGCAGCATTTCATTTTCTTCAAAATAAAGGTCCCTATGGTTGAGAAAACATTTTCCATAATAATGGCACATTGCCTTTTCAAGAAAAGTACTTCATATAAGGACAAAGTAAAATATTATAATATTTAAATCAAATGTATTTAAAAGATTATATATATATATATATATATATATATATATATATATATATATATATATATAGCTACATTCATCTTATTCTATGGAGAAAGGAATACATTTAATGAGAGAAACACAGAGCTTGGAAGAAAATGTCATTTGAATACATTTTATTATCCTAAACCATTATGAGCTTGATAGAGAAGCACAAATAGAAGTGTCAATCAAAAAGTTATTTTAAAAGTTAGTGAAAAATTGTGAAGAAGTCATTCTAGGAAATATTTTTCTGGGCATACATTTATTTGCCTAACATTGTATTTGATTGGGGGGTCTAACAATAAATTATGTGTGCTCCTTGAATCCCAAAATGGATCTAATGTGTAAAAAAATACTTGCAGATTGGAAGATTGTTCATATATGTAAGGTATCTTAAATAACTTCTTAGGCAATGTAAATATAGGTAGATACGTACATACAGTTTTAGTTTCCTAGCTGCTAAAACAAGTACCATACAAAGGGTTGGTTTAAATAACAATATTTGAGGCTAGGAGAAGTCCCAAATGCTTTCTCCTAGAAGACTATGGTATGTTTTATCTGGCTGCCGATGTTCCTTAGTCCTTGCTTTTTTGTCACATGGCAATGCACATGGCAGCATCTTCTCCTTTATCTTTCTGGGTTCTATTGACTTCAAGCTTCTGGCTGCTCCTATGGCTTCTCTTTCTGGGTCCAATTTCCTTTGTTTATAAGGATATCAGCCATACTGGGTTAAGGCCCGCCTTCATTCAGTTTACACACACCTTAACTGAAAACAATATCAAAGGTCCTATTTATAAATGGGTTCATACCCACAGGATCGTGAGTTGGAACTTGAACATGCCTTTTGTGGATGACAAGATTCCAATCCCAACACATATATATGTACTTACATTAAGACATGTATGCATACCTGTGAATACACACGATATCACCATCTTTAGAAATACTTTCTCATTTCATCCAGTTACAATGTTATCATTTTTAGAAAGGTTGTCTCTTTAATCAGATACAATCAGTTATTTTTTTGTGATACATGTATAGTAAGCTCTGAAAAACTTAAGAAACTTTACAGTTCACACTTCACCTTATTCAGGTGAATAATTTCAATTTTTTTAATTTATTGAGACTTGTCTTGTGACCCAGCATATAATCTATCTTGGAGAAGGATCCATGATCACTTGAAAATAAAGTATATCCTGCTGTTTTGGGGTATAATGCTCTATAGATGTCTGTTAGGTCTAGTTCATTTATCATATTATTCAAATTCTCTTTTTCTTTATTTGCCCTCTGTCCAGATGTTCTATCCAATACTGATAGTGGTATTCTGAAGTCTCTATTATTGTAAAGATATCTATTTCTCCTTTCAGTTTTGCCAGTGTGTGTTCATGTATCTGGGGGCAATCGGGTTAGGTGCATAAATATTTAGTAGTTATTTATTCTTGGTGAATTGCCCCTTTATTGACATATAATGATCTTCTTCATCCCTTATCAGTTTTGCATTTGAAATCTATTTTGTCCAATATTATTATTGCTACTTCAGCTCTTTTTCTGGTTACTATTTGCATGGAATACCCTTTTTCAACCTTTCACTTTTAACCTGGTTGTCCTTATGTCTGAGTCGGGTCTCTTGCAGACAGCATATACACAGATCATATCTTTTTATCCACTCAATCAGACTGTGTATTTTGACTAGGGAGTTTATTCCATTAACATTCAGTGATATTACTGTAAAGGCATTACATATTTCATCCATTTTGTCTTTCAGCTCTCTCTTGTCATATCGTTCTATTTTTCTTACCCTTTAATTTACCCTTCCTAATAATCTTCATTTCTAAACTCTTCACCAAATCCCTTGTCCCTTTTTTTTCCTTTCAAGCTGCAGGACTCTTTTTAGTATCTCTTGCAATTCTGGTCTTTTGGTAATATATTCTTTCAGATTTTGTTTGTCTGTGAAGACTTTGAATGCACCCTCATTTTTTGAAGGAAAGTTTTGCCGGATACAGAATTCTTGGCTGCCAATTTTTCTCTTTCAGTATCTTAAATGCATCATGCCACTTTCTTCTTGCTTCCGTGGTTTCTGATGAGAGGTGGACACTTAATCTTGAGTTTCTCTTGTATGTGATGCTTTGCTTTTCTCCTGTTACTTTCAGAATTCTCTCTTTATCTCTAATGTTTTATCATTTTGAATAGTAGCTGTCTCAGGGTAGGTCTATTTAAATTTATTCTATTTGAGATCCATTGTCCTTCTTGGATATTGATATTTATGTCTCTTCATTGGGAAGTTTCAAGTCATTATTTCCTCAAATATTCTTTCTTTCCCTTTTCCATTCTATTCTCCTTCTGGGACACCGATAACATGAATGTTTGTGTGTTTTGCATTGTCTTTCTATTCCCTGAGATTCTCTTCCATTGTTTCCATTCCATTCTTTCTGTTCTCCTGCCTTTTCCAGTTCCAATGTTCTGTCTTCAAAATAACTAATTCTGTCTTTGAGCAATTAAATCTGCTCTTATGTGCCTGTAATGTATTTTTAATCTCATCCATTGTGTCTTTCATTCCCATAAGCTCTGTTTCTTTTCTAGGTAGACTTTCAAATTTTCCTTTATGCTAATCCAAGCTTTTCTTAATATCCATTATTTCTTTTTTTTTTTTTTTAAAGATTTTATTTATTTATTCATTTATCCCCCCCTTGCTGCTTGTGCTCGCTGGGTCAGCTAACCACGCCGTGCGGGCGGGCTTGCCTTCACCAGGAGGCCCCGGGAACCGAACCCAGGGCCTCCCATATGGTAAACGGGAGCCCTACTGATTGAGCCACAGCCACTTCCCTCCATTATTTCTTTAGTCATATTCTATTTCAATTCTTTGAAGTGATTTAGGAAATTTCTGTGATTATCACTGAATAATTGTTTTAAATCCTGGATCTTTTCAGGATATCTGGTTCCTTCTTTTGGCTGGGCCATCTCTTTCTGTTTCCTAGTGTGGCTTGTAATTTTTTGTTCATGTCTAAACATTTAAATTGGTGATTTTACTCTGATGGCCAATCTCTCTCTCTTGCTTATTTTTTCCCCCACAGATGGTCTTTGATATTTGTTCAACTTATTCTAAGTCTTTAAAATTGTGTCTCTTAAGTTAGCAAAGTCAGACCAGGGACTCACTAGTAAGGATATGGGTAGAACAAAGTTTTTGTCCAATCAGTTTCCAGACCAGCCAGCAGATGGCACTTGTCAGTGTACCTTTCCATGGAGGTGTTTCAGTCTGGGCTTTCCTGTGTTTCTGTGTTGGATCTCCAGAGTGGAGATTCAAAGCAGGCTCTGCTGGCCAAATTCACTGAAGAAAAGCCCCCCAACTTCTGCTCCCTTTTCCCTTGAAATGGCTGACAGGGAGGAAGATATCTGTTCCCCTCTCAGTCAGCTGCAGAGTTCCATGGGTTTTACCCCAACTTAATATCTTGGGGGTAGGGGAGGGGATCCCTTCCCAATTGCTGCAGGGGCTTGGTAAGTCACCTTTATTGTTTTGACTTCTTGGTCTCTCTGTCCCTCACCCTCCTGGGAGTTGTGTAGCACTGTCCTGGTCTACTGATCCCCAAAGCTGGTCCCTTGGGGAGTTTTTGGCTCTTTCTCCATCATTTTTGTGAGAAAATTAAGCTCGCCATCTTCCCATAATCTTCTAGATAGTGGAGATACAATGGTTAGCAGAAGACCCTTAAATTAACCTTTTGATAAAGAACAGGGAATAAAAATATTAGATAAAAATGTATATTAGAATGTAAGTTCCTTAGGAGTAGAAAATGTGTCCCAAACCTATTTATCATCTGTTGAAGACTACTACTTTGTAAATGGAAAATGTTGGATGGCTGGATGCTTTGTGGGATCCTGCTAAAGCAGCTAGCTTAAGGTTTATTCACTCTCTTCAGGTGTGATGGGGAGGGTCATCTGGAAAATAGCCTAATGATATTTGCTAGGAGGAAGAAACCTTATCTCTGCCTTTAAGAGGACATCCCTGGATAGAACCCAGGATCTGTGAGTTGTAATTCCCTGGGGAATATCTCTATGCTGCATAAGATAGTCTATACAACTCTCTGAGGAAAAGGAGACTTCAGAATTTAAATTTTCCCATGTGAGTGATAATGTGGACTTCCCAGAGTGACTGTAACTATTCTGAACCAGAGAGACAAATCCCATGCATGAAGTACCTGAAAAATTGCACTTTACCTCCAACACCTCTCTCTGCTACATTTGAGCCTTTTGATTGCTGTATCCTTACACTCCTTAGTCAACCTTAATGTGTGCAAGTCTTATTTGACAATGTAATCTTTGGTGCAAGCATTGGTATATGACGGATATATGGATGAAAAAAATTCAATTAAACTAAGATGATTTTATAAATAAATCAAATCAAATGACCTTTTTGTTTGTTTGTGTGTTGTTTGATATATGTACTGGCTTCCCTCTAATCAAGTATTTTAGTTCTGCCATATTTCACATTCAAGGGTGGGATTAGGGTAGATATTATGTGGAAGGTAAAGTCCGGTGACATACCTGTGGATATCCTGAGCACATTTGCCTTAAAAACAGAAATGTAAATAATATACTTATTTACTATCTATACAAATTTCAGACATAAAAAGACAGAAATAAGAACCTTGAGGGAAAAAAGATACATTTTATCTTTTTCATTTAAAAATAAACAACTTATAGCTCCACAAATGAATCCAATATTTGTTATTTATCTCTCTTTCCTTTCTTAACCAGATACTGGCAACAAGCCAACATTGCTAAGGATGATATTTTGCTAGGTTCCCACATGCCACCAATTTGTTCCATGGTAAGAATTCACATAATAAAATGAGAGAAGTTATAGATCATCTTGTGCTCATTTCTCTTGACAACACAAAAGATGGTGAACCCGGTCTGTTCTCTATAACTTATAACAGAGGATGTATTCCTTTCAACCTCTTGCCCATGAAAGATTATACTCAAAATCCTCTGTCAAAAATGTTTTCATTATGCATCATTCCCCTTTTGAGACAATGCAGTTTCTTGTCATTTGCATGGATTTGTTCTGTTTTTATATTATACCTAGTAATATCTAAAAATACAAAGTGATTGCCATGGGTTTCTAAATGTGAGATGCATTGTTTAACTTATTGTGAACTCTTTGTAAAGAGAAAGATCCACTTTTCTTTTTAAAAAATTGTGTTTTGGATTCACTTAACATTTTAAAATTTTAGACTAGTCCCAGACCAGATCTCTATTTCAATAAATGCAAAAGCAAATTTTCTAGGAAACGTCCTCCTTTTCTTTATAATATAAAGTAACATTTTTTATTAACTATGGTGAATTAAAGTGATAATGAATCTTTCCTAAAACAATCTTTCTCAGTCACTTCAAACTATTCTCAATTAAAGGTTATGGATTTCTTCTTTTCTGAGTTCTCAGCTTGCTTTGCCTTTTGTATGTTCTATAAGCCTGTCTATCTAAAACTCTCTAATATTATGCCAACTGTTTCAATACAAAGAAGCATTTTAAAATATGAATAGGTTTAGTAAAATGATATTAAACACAGTTAGTCATTATTACAATAAATGTGCTTAAACCTCAGCATGAATAATTTCTGGTACATGAATGGAATGAATTCAATTTCTATTGATTAAAATTGTAGTTTCAAGTTTTAAGTCTTTGCTGTTTCACATCTCTTCACACCTTCTTTTAAAGGAGATCTTATATAAATTTGAGGTTCTGCACAAAAAAATGTTTTTTATTTGTACAGAATGGGAAATATTATTTTCCTTGTAATCTTAAATAGAAGAAATATCAATTGCTATGTTGTGTGGTTAATTCATATGTAAAAAATATTCCAATCTTGAAATAACATTTTTAATTAATTGCTTAAGAATACAGCATTTTCCAACCTAAAAAGAAATATGAAATTCAAACTTAGTTAGAATTATAGCAGACATTCTATCAGAAAAAATGATTCCTGAAGTTTCTTATATCATCATAATTTTACCTCAGGTTATGAGTTATGTCTTCTTTCAGTATCAGCTAACTTTCTTCAATAAAAGAATTACTCATATTTCTAAATAAAAAATATAGAGAGTACAATACTATTCTGATAAAAGTCGATAATAATCTCTGATTGAACAAAAATAGATTAAAAAGTATGTCCTACAAATAATAAAACCTACCATTTTCCATATACTAACTTCATTGCTCCTTTACTCTTGGCTGCCAGTTTGCTTATATATGCAAACAGTATTCTAGTTAGTTGGTTACCATTAGCTTAAATGTTTTAACTCTTGCTGTAGCATTCTTATATTAACTGAATATTGATTATTGTTTAGTTATAATAATGTAATATAGTGTATCATTTTATTTATCCCTTGTTATTGGGCTTTATTTTTTCCATTATTCATTCATTTGCTTTCTTTCTCTCCCTATATAGGTATAGAAATAGATAGATGATAGATAGATAGATAGATAGATAGATAGATAGATAGATAGATGATAGATAGATAATATAAATTACATATGCAGAGATAAAGAAACACATGTATATAGATAGAAATGAATATATAATATTATAGAGATAAATAGACAAAACTAGATAATACCGTATATAATATGGATAGATATAGACATAAATAGATACATAAAATATTATATATAGATACATAGAAAAAATGTATAATATATACTATGCATACATATATATAGAGATAATGATATTATTTTATAAAAATATATATATTATATCTATATAATATAGATATATATTATATCTATATATAGATGATATACAAAGATAATATACAAATATAGAGTTATAAATTGTAAATATTTGCAGATATTTATAAATACATACAGATATAGATGATATATTTATTTTAAGTAGAGATACAGATGATAGATATATACAGAAATAAATATAGATATTTATACATCAGAGAAAGAGAGAACGATATCATAACTACCAGACCACTGATATTTTCAGTTTACGCTGGGTATTAAATGGGGTTTCAAATAGATTTTCGTAATTATTAATTAATTATTCATCAACATATTAAAATGCATGGGTGAAATTACAAAGCATAGCTAGTGAAATATTGTTCAATGTATTTCTAGTGCTTAAAATGAGATTTTAAGAAAATGAGAGTGTTAGACAATCTTTAAACTTGCCCCAGCCACAAAATTCTATGATCTCTTTAGTCTAACATTGTAGACATAGGTTGTACAACTTCAACATCAGAATGCACACAGTATTTTAATACTGACATAGGCCAAAATTATACAGAAAGACTTATATATTCAAAGGAAATTTCATTTAATTTGATTCAATATGAAAATTTTTATAGATATTAGTTGGAATGACACTAATCTATTTTAGTGAATTAAATATCTGGATACTTACTATAAAATTAACTTCTGGTTCTATAAGTGAAAGTGTGTTTAATAAATAGTTAAAGCAGCATCTCTGTTGGAAATTTTACTCTGTTCTTAGAACAGAATAGGTTTTTTAAGAAATTGTTTTTCCTTGGTTGTTTTGGAATGGGATTGTGAAAGATAATATCCTGTTGATATTTTTTCATATACAAAACCAGGAGTAATTGACTGTGTTTTGTGGAAGATGATGTATTCACCATCTCTTATTTTGTTATCACCATTGCCTGATAGTTTGTTTTGTAAAAAGGCAAAGTGCAGCTGTCTCAAATGTGAATTACAGTATAGAGGGTTATAAAGACTTCATCTTGGGTAAAAACACATTTAATAAAATTGAATAAGATTTCTTAGCTTTCCATTTGTGTGCTGATGCTCAGACAGATACCATATTTATAATTCTGAATAGTTATTCAATATTCTTTTCAGACAGTAACTCTGATTCTAACAGTGCAAAAGGTGTATGTTGCCTACAATGGGAGGTGCATCAATTCCTTCAGAATATCAGAGTTGATTTGAATTTATTTTTCTCCCTCTCTCTTACCCCTTCTGTTCACTTAGGGAAGGCCAGATATTCTCAAATTTATTTATTCTCTTATTCATGTTTGTTAGAAAAATCCAATGAAAATGCATTGGGAAAACATAAAAAAACCTGAATTAAGAATGATGTTATATGGCCAAGTGACCATATAAAAGTTAATTAACCACCTGTACTTAATTTAAATCTTCTCAGCAATTAAATGGTGATAATTTCTATGACAGCTGCATTTTAATAGTTATGTAAGGATTAAAGGAAATTATATATAATATAAGGTAAATATATGCATTATATAACATTCTAAAAATGTGCATGATTATTATTTTTGTCACTCATTAACATAGTTTGCAAAATCTAGATTGACGACTCCTTCATTAGCAGTAAACTCCTTGAGGACAGTGACAGCATCATGACTCACTGGCTCTTAGAGATGCTTTCTCAGGTATTGTATAAAGCAATGAGTTTTGTTCTGGTTCAAGACCACATCATTTTTAAACTAATTTCCCACATTTATATTACTCCAATGACTTTACCAGTGACAGTGAATGTACCAAAGAATTCAGTTTTAAAATATGACTTTCTTTGTTAGAGGTCTTCATTGGCTCCCAGTTATCTATAAGATTTAGCTCAAGCTCCTTACAAGCCCCTTTAAAAAATTGACAAGGCCCTTAAAATATTTTATTTACCTAATATTTTATTTACCAAATATTTTTCATATACGCTAGGTGATATACTTATCTTATGCCATTCAGTATATTATAGTAACATAAAAATATATCACACCATCTCATACCTCCTTAATATAACATAAAATTCACCATTCTAATTATTTCAAATTGTACGATTCCATGGCTTTTAGAATGTTCACAATGTTATACAATATCACCACTATCTAATATCAGAACATTTTCATCACCCCCAAGAGAAACCCTTCATCTATTAAGCAGATTCCTCATTCTCCTCCCCACTCCCACTCAGCCACAGCATTTTCATTGGATTTTAATATAGTCTGTTTCAATAAATTTTAGTAAATTTGAGAATATTTGGCCCTCCCTAAGCAAACAAAATGGGTAATCATCAGTTGGTAGACATTTAGGTTGATTGCACTTTTTGCCTTTTTCAAGGTTCATCCTTCTTCAGGTAAATCCTATTCAATATTTTTTTATTAGATATCTCCTTGCATCCATAAAGACACAGATAAAAATCTCCCATGAAGTTTTTCTTGAATAATGTACATTCTTCTAATTTATTAATTAATGTTGAAACTGTATGATTTTAAGTCTAAGAATGTGTTAGAGATTTGAAAAATATTATTTTGTTATGTGTAGAATATGTGACACATAGATTCATGTTCAACGGATATTTGTTGACTTGAAATCAAACTGATATAAATTTAACTGTATATTTTATAATTATATAAGCTATAGCATGAAAGTTTGACCATGCATAGTTTAACCACATATTTCTAGAAATAATCAGTGGAAACTGAATAAATAAGGGATTGGTTAGGAAAGCATAAGGAAAAAAGAAAAGTAGGTCGACATGTTAAAATTCCATGTAAAATATGGCAGATAAGAGAATTTATTTTAAAAAATGCTTTTATGATCTCCATGTTGGGTAAAGAAGTTGAGAGTCAATCAGAAACAGAGTGGGCATCACCATCCTAAAATCCTCAAGATTGAGGAATGACAAACATAAGGGGGGAATGCAACTATGGACTAAAGTAGACATTATTATTCTAGCAATGGAAGATCTTGTAATGTTGATATAAAGGTAGTGGTCAGCAGAGTTCATGAGGGGAGAGAGAGAGAAGAATAGGTAGAACATGGGGCATTTGGGGGATATTGGAATTGTTCTCAATGACATCGCAATGATGGATACAGGCCATTATACATTTTGTCAAAACCTATAAAAATGTGAAGTAAAAAGTGTAAACTTTAATGTAAACTATTGACCATGGTTGGTAACAATGCTTCAATATGTGTTCATCAATTTTAACAACTGTTACTACACTAATTAAAGATATTATTAATGGGAAAAGTGTGGAGGGTAGGGGGTGGGGTATACAGGAATCCCCCTATATTTTTGATATATCATTTATGTAATTTAAAGCTTTTTAAAAATTAAAAAAATTTAAAAATAAAGTACTTGAGAGAGAAAAAAAAATTGTTTCTTACTGTGTAATATCAAGCCAACTAAATGAAAGATGAATCACAACTTTCATTATTATAATACATTATGTTCCCAGAATTTTTTTTTTCTCTATATAGAAAACAATTGAAAATATAAATGCTTGCTTTGGGACAGGAGCAATAAATAGAGATGTCATTTTCCCAGAAGGAGAAGTAGAACAAAAGAATGAAGGTGAAAACCCCTCATTTCAAGATACCTTTTAACTTCAGTTTACAAGTCATTTAAAAAATTCAGTCAGTAATTAAAAGGACAAAAAACATGGACTATATATAATTTTAGAGAACATGGAAAAAACTAAAGATGTGTTTTCTTACCTCAACTTCAGTAGCCTGTACATAAACCAAAAGTAATGCAGGTTTTAGTTGAGACCATCCCACAATAATCTTTTCATCACTCACCAAGCAGTTCCCCAATTGGAGGGATTCCTTGAGCATTTTCATAAAACAAAAAACAAACAACAAAAAAAACCCAAGGAAATTGCTTTAAATGTGCAAAAATCAGTTTTTGACCATGCATTTAAGCTGTCTCCATTGAAATAAAATTTTTCTTGAAATTAATCTTTGGTTTACTAAAACAGTATCTGAACTTGACATACCATTACTGATAGTATTCTATGGTATATATCAATCTACTAAAAAGGCTAACTTCAAATATTGGATGCTTAATATGCATCGTTTGATTTCAACTTATATAGACTCTAAGTCTCCCATAAAGTAATGTGCCCTCCTATGATAAATGCTCATGCAGGAAATTATTTTTGTCACTTGAATTAAATAATGTTCATTTAAAAGGAGGAAATCAAGCCAGTTTAGATTGCTTGAAAGCTAATGGATTCTACTAGCTTTTATTTTAGAGAAAACTGAAATTTTCTTTCTTAATATGATAATTAAGAGAATGGAAAATTTTCCAAAGGTTATTCACTTCTCAGAGCCTTGATGACCAAATGTTATAATTCATGTAGTATTGATGTTGATCAGATTGCTCCATTTAAAATAAATGCATCATTCAGGGTTATGGTGCTTGATATAAAATAATGAGAATTTTCTTTATAGACCTGGTAAACTGAGAGAATAATTGACCATGAAGGTGTATTTCTGGAAAAAAAAGAGAAATATTAAACCTCTGACATCCTGATCTTTTTAGGACATAATGGAAACTCACTGTGCTGGTAGTGATATAAAATATTAATTCCAAATTAATCAGACAAAATCTAAATTCCATTGAAAGCCTAAACAAGTCTGCAGCCAGGCACAAAATTCCTTCACTTAACCAAAATTCATTTATTAATTATCATGTGTCAGCCCCTTTAGCTAGTCCATGGTCCCTATCAGGTAAAAATTACAGGAGCTCTTCTAAGATTATTTTTAATATACTTTTCAATTTTTTTAAAGAAAAAGTTACTTAGATTAAATAAATGTTACATAAAAAATATAGGGGATTCCCATATGCCCCGCTCCCTAGCCCTCCCACATTTTCTCACATTAACGACTACAGTGTAAACTGTAATCCATGCTTAATGGCAATGCTCCAAAATGTGTTTAATTGTAACAAATGTACCACACTAATGAAGGATGTTCTAAGAGTATTTGAAGTTGACACTAGCTGTTTGTGCATCCTAGAAGTAAGGTTCTTTTGGCTACGGAAATTTTAAAAGTTGAGTCACTAATTCATTAACCTAGACCAAGAGTTATGAATAAAGACTTTTAGGTTTTCTTTGCTTAATTAACTCATCAATTGATATTATTTTATATTTACAAAATATGCTGGTTAATCAGGAGCAATAATAATTCAGTGGCAGGATCAGTCTTAGTAATAATTTTCCTTCTCTCTCTCTCTTTCTTTCTTTCCTTCTTTCTCTCTGCCCTTCTGTCTCTCTTTTGTCTCTCTTCTCTCTTTAATATATTCATTCACTCACACTTCTTTTGTTGAATATATTATTCTCAAGATCAATGAACAGCATTTCTAGGAGGGATTCATCTTGATCTAGATGTAAATACTGTGATGACCAAAATAGACCTAGAAATCTGTTTCTCTTTGAATTGTTTCTGATCTTATATTTAAATCTTTTTTTCTCTATTTGTGCCAAAGAAAATGTATTTCCTAATGTGTGTGACATAACGTCACATTATCTATGCTCGTTACTTTTCCCTACAATTTTATGAATTATATAATTTATCCACTTTTTTTCCCACAAGGGAAAGAGAGTTCAGAAATTTTAAATATCGTGCGTAAATGTTTTGTATTAAGCATGCAATTTTGATCTGCCCCAGTTTGTTTGCTTTGGCCAGTCCTACAGATGCCACAGTACTTAAGATGTTTGCATATTTCAGAAATAAACACCCTTAACTATTTAATAATAGCTACAAGTATTGAGTGCTTACTATGTGACTAAGGTTTTCTAAATATTTCTGTATGCTTAGAGAATATAAATTCTTACACTAAATATTTTATGTACTTATAGAAACTGTACAATAGCTCTGTGACATATCAATTATAAAAATCTCTTTAAAGATTAAAACTGCAGGAACAAAGGGAAGAAATAATTTGCTAAATTCTTAAGAGGCAGAACAGGAACTCAGGGCTCTATTAACCCCATATGTATCCAACCTTGATTTAGACACCATTTTATTAATTTCCAACCATCTCATGTAATGCCTGATACATAGAAGTCACTTGTATTAGACCTGTTATTCCTCACAGAATCAAGTAAACTAACTAACACATTGTAGGCGTTTAAAACATGGTTTCACTTTAATCCTTGCTTCATTCTAAGATCTCTGTTACAAATTATTCTGCACAAAGTATATTGAAATAATTTCTAGGTGTGAGGAGAAGAAAACATTTCTTTCAAAACCAGGAATCTTTTCATTTTATATCTAAACTGAGAAAGGATTATATCCATTTTACCAGAAGTTGGATAATTATCTGACAAAAATGACAATTCTAACTCCCACAAAATATTTTATGTTTTGTGATATAAAGGGAGACAATAGCTGTGCTAAAAACAACAAAACACCACCAATGTGTTCCACTTTGTTGCAACATCCATACTCTTATTCCATGTGCAGAAGCTAAATCAGAAAGATACCTAATTCACTTTATTCCTTTTAGTCTTTAAATGTGGGTCAATCTTTTCTTTAAGCATTCAAATATTTTTACATGTGATTTATGTAACAGTAATGAAGAAACCATTGCCCCCATATTCTTTTCTGATCTGAGATTGCATAGGAAAATATTTGCCCTGGTCATTTGTCCTTAAACTGGAAATTGGTAATTTGGATGGATAATGCTATTTTTTTCCCCTTTCTTTCTGCTTTCTCCTTTCTCATGTGTATTCTAATTTCATATTAGTGTCTCTCAAACTCTAACAGTAAAACACAACAAAGCAAAATTCCTCATCATCTAAAATTTGGGTTGGTAGTTCCTATGCATAATTTTCAGTCTTTCATTAAAATATGCTAGAAATTGTGGGATTCCTTGGGAGATTAAAATACAGTAATTGTTAATCTTTCCTATCCATGATAGCAAAGAAGAGAGTTTTATCAGGCTTAGGAAAAGATGATCTAAATTAAAGTAGTCTAAAATTAGACTTTTGTTTGCCCAGTCCTAGGAGCCAACATTTACTTTGTTGGCTCTCACTCTGAATGTCCTTTTCTCTCACTGTAATGCTATGCGTTGATTGTTTCAGAATCTCTACTGAGGGGAACTTTGCATTACCCACGGTCTGTTCCAGCTGCTCTGCATACCTGTTCTTTCTCCCAGAATTTTCTTAATGACAATTGCCATCTCCCTGCCCTGTGTTTCTCTGGGCATCAAGAAGGAAGCTTTTGCTTCAAGGTTAATATATAACAAGGTAGATAATTAAAATGTTAATTAAGATTTGGTATAAAAGATGTGATAACAGTGTGATGACAAAGCAACACTTGAGTTGATTGCTTATCAAAATGTAAGTTTCACAAGAACACAGATTCAGATTCTCCTATTCACCATGGTTTCCCCAGAACCTAGAGTAACCTTCAATATCCTGGAAACTCAAGAAACATGAAAGCCTGGGTATTATACCCAATTGTCACATGCTCTACTCTAATTTCTCTCATACTTGCTCTTCCATTAAGGACATGAACTATAAGTGTTTTCAAATGCTGTTCATAGGAGAGAAAATTAAAACAAAACAACAACACAAAAGATTATTACCCCAAGCCTAATGAATCAAACCCCCCAGAGGTAAAGTCCAAGACTTCAAGTTATGAAAATGAACTGCCAAATTTCTGATGAGTAACAAGATGTGGGGAACATTATTTATCTGATGATTTTCTATTTTCCTTTCCATTTGTTATTTAGAAATTCACCTCTAATAATAGTAATTTTAGACATCTGAAAGGCTGTTTAAGATAACATTTTAGGGTAGGTGAGCAATTTAGGGTCCTTACATCCTTAAATATCTAATACATCATCCTATGGAGGGAAAAATGGTTCTATACACAGGAAATGTATGTTTCAGTGTATAGAATATACTGAATTATTACATAAGTAATTTATGAATACTGAATTATTGCATAAGTAATTTATTTGAGCCACCCAAATTTTAAACAAATTATATTTCCTTGTGTGTGTGTGGGCACTTATGTGTGTGTCTATATGTGAATTTAACATACTCAGTTTCACTCTTTGAAAACATCACTGTTCCCACACACTAAAAAAAATTATATGTACAGGCCAAAAACAGTTTCAAATTACACCTACATTGCCTGTTAGGGGATGTTAAAAACATATTTATCTTGAGCTTTTAAAATAACAATAAAAGTTTTCAATTTGGAGGATTATATTTAAGAAATAATTCCATAATTGCTTACATTTTCAACTATTTAAAGCTATTTTTATCATTTTCCACTAAAAAGTAGTGTCCATTGATCATATAGTTTCCTTCAGACTGGATATGAAGGAAACTTAGAATGAAACAGATGGTTGTCAGCAAAGTAATGTCTACAAAGTACAATTGAAAATCAGTATTCAAAAATGTAAACTTGGAAGTTTTTCTTGATATAATTGTCAAAAGAAATCTGGCTTGCAAATTTAGGAAATGAAATTTCCAGTATTTATTACTCATAAATATTAAATAAACATAACTAAATTTGTTGATATATAATAATATTTTAATGTAAACTGTTACAAATTATAGTCTCTTAAATGATATATGTCTTGTTCCAAATTCATATTTCTTCTCCACCATTCAATGGCAATCTTCCAAGATCTTCAAGTGTCATAAGAAAACAACAAAATGCCACAAGATTAATATCCTGTAATTAGTGTAATGCTAACAATAACTAGATTTGTCTACTATAACAATAACTAGATTTGTCTATCCAGTGTTTGTTTATCCATATGTTTTATCACATATATAGAAGGTAAATGCCTTGTAAAAAACAGATAAAGATAATATACAACAGGTATTATATATGAGGTTTACTTTGATCTCAAGAGGGAATTTCTACTGAAATCTGAGCAATAACATACCATATGGAATGTCTATATTTCCTTTATTTATCTGCTACATTTTGAGTAAGCATATGAAGACTTATTGAAAGTGAGAAAGTTCTTTCTTTTCTAATCTGTGACATTGTTATGTATGTGACATGATCTGGCACTGCTGCTAAATTGGGCCAAACTGGTGTTTTACTACCTGTGTTCTACTTGTTTGGTCTAAGTTCATGTGTACATATACCTGGATTTTATTACCACATAGGGAGATAATTCACATTTTCCAGGGAATCCAGCAATGAAGACACAACATACTCTTCTACAAAGTACAAATTTTTCTGTAGTCAATTTAAATGATTGTGCTTAATCATCTAATACCAGGAGAGATTTGGATGAGTGTCTTTAGAAAGGTCTTTTACAATGAATTGTATTTCTAAAGTTAATTTAATGGTTATGAGTTTGGCAGGAGATTAGCATGCGCTGTTAGTTGCAATAAAAAAATAGCATTTTACCCAGTGTTTGTTTAATGAAAATCAACTCATTTTGCCTATATGCAAGTTGCTTTTGACTCAAGGTGCTCTAGACAACTAACTTGAAGGTTAGTATATGAATCTGTTGAAGCCAAGTTACTTAACATTTTTACATTGCTACTTTTTTCTTTTAGAATTAGCTTTGTCTGTAAAATATATTACACATTATTCAGGCTTCAGCCCCCATGACTAATATCACCTGAGTATTTTCCAGGTTGTCTTATTTTTATCCACCGACCTCCATAGGCCTTACAGCATAGCTGTGATATTCTAGTGGTGGCTAAAGAACAGCTCATCAGCCCACACTGGGTTCATTTACATAAGTTCTTTAACCTAACTACTTAGGCAGAATAGAAAATGGGCACTGTTAAAACTTCTACCTGAATGCTCCATGATATAACGTTGAGAACTCAGAACATATATCTTCTGTGACTATGAAAATAAAAGTAAGTTTACTTAAAAAGAAGCTGGGATAGCCACCACTGATCAGTGTTTTTCTATGAATCTTTAACAAATAATTATTTCACAAAAATTTTAAACACCAGCTCTCAGACATGCTCAATGACATGTTACCACTACAAATGTTGGGGTTATCCTTTGATTTTATTTTGATTTGTGCATCCATTTAGAATTCCTTGTAGATTATTCTTGTCATTGATAATTTCTCTGACCTGACACATAACATGAAAAGTGTTAATCATACATTAGTGCTAAGGATACATATAGAGTATAGGGGTGTGCTCTATGAGATAGGGCTTAGATTGTATGCTTATCACTTAGAATGTGCTATTTTTATTTAATTTACCCTACTGTCAAGTGTCCACTCTATAAAATACATTCTTTCGGCTGCTTTTACTTAATTGATGTTAAATCTTAACTATGGCTCTCAAAAAGTAACAATTTAAGAACAACAAAGAATGTATTTGCACAAATATGGGTTTTATTAAAGTAGGAAATAAAATAGTCATTCTTATAAAATTCAAGAATATGATAAAAACATGCATGAAATTAAAAAATTCAGGAATAT
The DNA here is from genome assembly GCA_026826555.1 of Tolypeutes matacus. NCBI lineage: Eukaryota > Metazoa > Chordata > Mammalia > Cingulata > Chlamyphoridae > Tolypeutes > Tolypeutes matacus. The sequence goes on from JAKSZT010053883.1 coordinate 70,975,150, forward strand.
GATAAAAACATGGATAAAATAAAGAACATATTAAAAATAAAACAATAATGTATATTTTAATCACCCAACGATATCTACTATTTGTGTACATACTTTCAGATGTTTAGTTGTGTTTGTATACACATGCATGTATCACAGAATAAGATACATACTATTTAATCAGTTTTTCAAGTAGATATTTTAAATATTATGTCCAAAGCGATCATGGTCAAACCAAAACTAACTAAGAGAGATATAATGATACAATACATACTGTTTTGGTAATGGGGATTGGTGTTCAGAGCTAGAATTTGCGTAGTTAATTTAAAATTTTAAATGTGTCTTTCATTCATAAAATATCTTTATATTAAAGCTCTGAAAAACATAATCAAAACCTAACTAATTATTTGTTGTTGAGTCATTTAATTTAACACATTTTGAGTCAGGCACTGGTCTGAGCACAAGGGTTGCGAAGACACTAGAAGGGAAACTAGTTAAGAGGTTATTGCAATTATTTGGAAGAGAGATGATGATAGCAGTAGAGGTGTTGACTACTGGTTGGATTAGGGACATTTCTTTTCTCTAAAACAGTTTTATGTGTTGAGGTTCTATTTGCCTGCAAAATTACACAAATATTTAGTTCATATTTCAATGAGTTTTCAGTATGCAGTCATAAACAACATCTCAATCAAGAGATGTAAAACTTCATCACCCCAGAAAATTTCCTTTCTAGTCAATCGCTATGATCATCACTATCCAATCTACATTCACATTTAAAAAAAAAAAAACTGTTCTAATTTCTATCACTGCCATTAATTAGTATTTTTATATATGAATGTGATATAATATTATCATTTAGCATGAACTCTTTTATATCTGATTTCAGTAAATCAACATTATTTTGGAGATTCATCCATATTTTTGCATGTAACAGAAGATTGTCTTTTTAACCTCAGAATATCATTCCATTGTAAAAATTTATCACAATATACTTAACCATCACACATAACACGTAGTTGGAAATAACTCAACCTGAAAATGACATTATTTTGAAGATATGAAATAAAGAAAATCTTTTTAAAAGGTAAATATACCATGTTTATGGATTGGGAAACTCAGTTTTGTATATGGGGAACCTTAAATTACATAGCCTTTTGAGTCATCCGTATTGTTCTATGTATCAGTAGTTTATTCTCTTTATTACTGAGTAGTATTTCATTGTTGGGGTATACCACAATTGGTTTGCTCATTGACTGCCAGATGGACACTAGTTTCTAACAATTATGAACAAAGCAGATCTGAGCAGGCAAATGCATGTCTTACAGAGAACATATGCTTTCATTTCTCTGGGGTAAATATTTAGAAAAGGTATTGCTGAGTTGTATGGTAAGTATATGTTTAACTTTTTAAAAAGTACAAAAATATATTTCCAAATGCATGTACCATTGTTGATTGTATCATTGTTGATGTGATTCTCCTCAACAGTGTATGAGATTTCTAGGGATATTATGTTGTGATTTTACTTGCATTTCTGATATTGAATGATGTTGGGCCTTTTAAAATATGTCTATTGGTCATTCATATACACTCAACATGGAAGCGTCTGTCCACATTTTTGCCCATTTTCCATTGGGTTGCTTCTCTTCTCAATGTTGATTTATAATATTTCCTTACATAGTCTGAAAAGAAGTCCTTTAATAAATACACGTTTTGCAAATATTGCCTCCCTGTGTGTGGTTTACCTTTCCAATTTAAGAGTGTTTTCCAAAGATTGTTTACTTTTAATATTAATGAATTCCAATTTATTATATTTTTATTTTGTATCTCATTTATTTTGTGTTCTATATAAGAAAATTTGCCTAACCCCAGGACACAAAGATTTTCCCTGATGCATTCTAGAAGTGTTTTATGTTCTATTCTTATATTTAGGTCTATAATCCATCTTAGTTAATTTTTGTGTATAGTTTGGAGTAAGATTTGATGTTAGTTTTGCTTGTGTAAATCCAGATTTTCCATGACCATGTGTTGAAATGACTTTTTTCACCTTGACAACTTTGTTCAATGGCAATTGGCCATATAAGTGTGGATCTATTACTGAATGCCCTATTATGTATCAATAAAAGCAAGTAGTGGTATTTCTATAGAATTGTGCTCTTTAAAAAATAATTGCTGTTCTAGTTCCTTTGCATTTCCATATATATTTTTAAATCAGCCCATCAGTTTCTACAAATAAAACATGTTCTGAGATTATGATTGAAAGTTTATAGAACCTATATGTTATTGGGGGATAATGGAATGTGGAACATCTCTTAATTTATGAAGCATTCCTTTAATTCCTCTCCGTATGCTTGGTAATGTTCGGTGCACAGATATTGTATATATTTTGTTATATTTAGTTTGTTATATTACAATTGGTATTTTTATTTCAATATAATAATTTATTGCTAGTATAAGGAAATATACTTGATGTTTGTACCTGACATTGCAAAACTCACTTACTAGTTCTAGTAATTTCTTTATGATTTTTTACATGCATGGTTATGTCTTCTGTAAAGACAGTATTATGTCTTTCTTTTCAATCTCTTTGTCCTGTAATTATTATCCTTGCCTTATTGTCCTGGCCATGAATTCAGGGCAATGTTGAAAAGAATTATTGAGAGAAGTTATCCTTGCTTTACTCCCTATTTTAAGGGGAAATAATTAGCGTTTCACTATCAATTATAATGTTAACTATAAGTTACTTTTATCAGATTTAGACACTTCCTTTCTATTCCTAGCTTGTGTGGTGAGTTTATATAACAAATTTATTTTAAATTTGGCCTAAGGCATGTCTTGAACCTATTTAGAAAACCACATTGATTCTCTCTTTTGTTTTCATTTCCCGAATTACATTGATTCATTTTCAAATTTTTAATCAATCTTGAATTCCTGGGATGAACTCCATTTGTTTTAATGTCTTGCCCTTTTTCCATGTTAATAGTTTTGATTTATTAATATTTTATGTAAAGATTTTTATTGATATTTCTGAAGTCTATTTTTCTATAATTTTATTTCCCTGTTATGTCTTTTTTTTTCTACTTTTGACTTTGGTATCACAGTATTCCTGGTCCCATAGAATGAGTTTGTGATTGACCACTTCTCATCTCTTTTGTGGAAGACCATATGTCAAATTGATAATATATATTTTTAAAATTATGGTAAAATTCAATATGGAAGTTATCTGAGCCTGAAATATGCTATGTAGAAAGTTTTTTCCTTTCTGTTATATCTATGAATTTAATGTATTTAATAACTACAGGACATTCAATTTAGCTATTTCTTCTTAAGTGAGCTTGGATACGTTACACCTACTAGAGGAAACTATTTTGTAAATATCAAATTTTTCAAATAAAGTTTGTGATATTCTCTTATTTTTCTTCATCATCTATAGGATATTGCTGATTTCTTACCTTTCATTTTTGATATTAGTAACATGCAGCATATTTCATTTTCTTTATTGATCTAAAGTTTAAGAATTTTATTGAAGTTATTCAAAAATTGTATTGGTTTCATTGATTTTTGCTGTTTTTCTGCTTCCATTTCATTTTTTTATTTTTTTTTTCCTTTTGCTGGCATTGTATTTAATTCTCTCTTCCTTTTATGGTGCTTGAAGTAGGAGCTTAAATCAATGATCTGAGACATTTGTTTATTTCCTCTATAAGCATTTTTTTTTCTTCTATAAGCATTTAACACTAATTTTTTCTTGAAGCACTATTTTAGCTGTATCCTACAAATTTGGAATATATTACTTTAATTTTCATTCAATTAAAATATATTCTAAATCCCTTACTTTCGTTGTAGGTTATTCAGAAGTCAGTGGTTTAATTTCTAAGTATTTGGGGATTTTCCAATACATTTCTGCTATTGATTTATAGTATAATTTAGTTGCTAGAGAACATACTTTGTATAATTTCAATGACTTTAAATTTGGTGAGATTTGTTACATGGTTCAGAATATAATCTATCTTGGTAAATGTTATATGTGCATATAAAAAGAATGTTTTATACAGTCATTGTGTGGAATGTTATAAAAATGTCAATTAGGTCAAATTGGTTAATAGTGTTGTAAAATAACGTTTTTAATTTTCTTAATTTTCTTTGTCTATGTGTGCTATGAATTATGGAGGGAGGAGTGTTGGCATCTCTAAATATAATTGTGTATATGTATATTTCTCCTTTTAGTTCCATTAGTTTGCATTATGGATTTTGATGATCCATTATCAGGTATATAACACATTTAGGATTATAATGGGTTCTTGGTGGATTTACTTTGTTATCATTGTGCAATGTCCCTTTTTATCGCATATAATTTTCCTTGTTCTGAATTCAACATTAATAGAACCAATACAGCTTTCTTTTGGTTACTGTTTGTATGGAATATTTTCAATATACCTCTGATTCCAAAATCCTCCAATGGTGAATTACTGCTATTTCTACCTAGTGTGAGTTCTGGAGTGTCAGAAACTGTTTTTCAATGTTCTTTTTCTGCCCTAAACTTTCTTGCAGACCCTTCACTCGTGTACCGTAGAAAAGAGATCTATATACTGCTGTTGGACGTTACTTTTGTGACAGGTGGTGTTTTCCTACTACATTCTTAGTCTAAAGCAGTTTCCATGCACCTGGGTCCCAGGTGTAAAACTTTTACAACGTCCCATTCCTTCCCCTTGGCAACCAGGCATTGTCGTTTATCTATAAGAGATTTTAAATTGGAGCAATTTTTCTCTTCCTGTTCTAGTGACAGCAGTCTGCTTTGTGTGAAAACAGGATCTGGCCATGAAATGATTTTCAGTCCCTCCACTAGCTGTTTGGGAGCAGGTTTATGTAGTGTTCTCCCAACAGCCACTGAACTTTACGTGGAATGGAGTGGAATGAAAGAGCCTTACTCCCCTTCTCCACCCACACAGCAGAAAACTTTTTCTTCTACCCTTCCTTCAGTGGTAGTTGACACCGCCTTTACCTGTGAAAAGGAGCAGGAGATTTTAGTTTTGGTCTGGTCTTATTTTTTTGCCCCTCTCTAAATGAAAGATGGCTTATACTTCATAAGGGAGAGGGTTGGGAAGCTAATCATCACCCAGCCATCACCTGAACAGCTGCTCCAAGGAGAGGTGATCTCTCATGTCACCTACGCTTCCTCCAATTATTCACTTGAACATTCAGTAAAGGCTGATGGAAGACAGCAGGCAAGTCAGAATGTGTTTAACCTATCATGCTAGCCAACACTCCAATATTAAGCATTCAATGAAATGATAGATATTTTCTTCTTACTTATTTTTATGTATAACTACAATTCTTTCCATGCTCTGCTATAGATGAAACACTTTGTGATTCTCATCTCTTGTAAAAGGAGCTTGTCATCCTTTGGAATTCCACTCATCTGGCTGCCTTTTATGTAAATTTTATGTAGGCTCAAAAAATGTTGGGATTTTGTTGATTATCTGTTTTTCTGGGTGTTTTTTATTTGTTAAAGTTAGGAACAACGTTGCCTTGTGGCCTTCTATATCTTAAGCAGAAGTGAAACCCTTCTAATACAGTTTTGATTTCATTTTTAATTTTCTAATACATAAAATGCAATTAATTTTTAAATTGACCATGTATCCAGTGACTTTCCTAAATTCATTTGCTAAATTTAGTGTGTTGCTTATCTTCTAGGTTTAGCAGGTTAATGTTTTAGCCAAATTTAGAAATTTTTCAGATTTTATTTTTTCAAATATTTCTTGCCCTATTCTCTATTCTCTTCATCTCTGACTCTGATTACACCGTCTATGCTCCACAGATTATTGAGACTCCACTGAGAGGAGTGCTTCACCTTAGATTCTTCTGAAGGGTTCTATCTGTGGGTGAACCAATCTGACAAATTTATTCAATTCAGATATTGTATTTCTCAGTCCCACTTTTTTTTCCATTTGAAACCTACCTCTAATTTACTTTTCTATTATTTTTTCCTAAAATCTTTAACGTATTTATAGTAGTTATTTAATGTCTTCTCTTAATTCTAACATCACTGTCATTTTAGAGTCTGCTACTGTTGGTTATACTTTTATGTTGATTATGATCCCGTCTTCTTCTCTTGCCTACTAGCTTTTATTTAGTAGTATTGTAGGAAAAATGTTTCTAAGATACAGGATTTTGTTATCTTCCTCTAAAGAATGTTGAATTTTTTTCTAGCAGGTAGTAACTGGCAGTTACTATCATATTACCTTGTTCCTGTAGAAGCTTGATTTTAGATTTTATATCAGTTTTCTTTCATTTAGTCTTTAGCCTTAGAATGTAGCACTTCATTCCATGGATGGTATTTGTCTCTTCTGGAATTTCAGTGGATGCTCTATGTGTTTAACAAGCCCCTCTAACCTTGGGAATACTTGAACTCTATGTTTTCACAAATGGGTAGTTTATGAATTCTATTCCCATCAATTTAATCTTCTAGTTGATGCTTACTCCTCATTTCTTGGATTCTCTCCTTGTGTACATGCATTTTAACAGTCACCAAAATATTTGAGAGCAATTTGTTTGCAGATTCTTCAGCTTCCCCATTTCTCAAATTTCCTAGTACATTTCCAAAGGCTTAGGCAGTCCTAAATTAAGAACTCTCTCTCCTCAGTCAGTCCCATGACATTGGTGCTTTTTCTTGCATTATTTTTCTGCATGAATCTTTGGAGGTTGCCTGTTTTAATTGCCTTCACTTCACTTAATTTGCATTACAGAGATGACCAAACACATGGCACCTGACATTGGAAAGATGAGATTGGCAGATGTCTATTAGTACCATATATTCATAGTCTTGGAGAGGAGGACACCACATGCTATTCAGGGTCACATGAGGGCTATACTTGGGAACAGAGTGAACAAACAGGAACTGTAGGAGGTAGAATTTGTATTATCAAGAAGATGGGTCAACCCCTGGTTCCTGTAGAAGGATGTGATTGGCTTGTGAATAATTCCATGATCTAACCGTTGTTAAAATTAAACATTATACAAGATATTATTTACATGAATTTATTTCAGTAGTTATGATTCATGAATAGGGATGCATCCAAACTGCATGTGGAAAGGAATTTCATCAGGGGGCTGGAAAGGGGGAGCTGATATAGGGTAATTTCAGAAATAAATAAGGAAATTTTTGTTTGGCTGAGAGTTAAGTTTTCATTTTACAGAGGGGATTAAAAGTGGGTTGGGGAGCAGATATAAATTGATTAATGTGGTATGCTTGTTCATTCTGATAAGCTATCTCTCCAAGACCTTTACTGGTTTATCACCAAGTGTTGCTTATCTGCAATTCTGTGGAGTGCATTCCATGGTTTTATTTTCTTGATAAGCCCTTATAAGTCCACTATTTTGTCTTCTCAGAAAGGGATCCCTCTCAGTAATGCCCAATGCAGGTGGACATTTTATTTTACTTAACACAGAGAACTGAAATCTGCTACTCAAGAATAAGCAGACACTGCACCAGGTGTGTTTGTTAAGGAGGGTGCTTGACTAGAGTACTTTATCCATGGGAGCAAAGTGGGGATGGGAACGTGCAGTTAAGCCGTTTGGGGCCTTTCACTAGATGCCAGTGCAGTACATAATATTCAACTATTAGACAATCATTTTAGTTCTTAGACCACATGTTCAGAATGTAAAAACAAATTAAAAGTGGACCTCACATAATGACATTTTTAAAGGCTGTATACTCTCCAGTTACTATCTACTTTTGGTCACTCTCTGGTGTCTTCAAATACTTTTTATTTATTTTGTCAAGAATTTATAATTGCTATTGGGAGAAGATTTAATTCTGTATAATGTCTGGAAGAGCAATTTCTGTCATTTTGTTCCCCAACTTTTTATTATGGAAAAGTTCAAAAATATAGAAAAGTTGAAAGAATTGTACAGGGAAAACACATACACCCACCACCTAGAATTTACAACTAAAATTTCGCCTCGTCTACTCTGTCAGATTTTCTATCCATCAATCCTTTTTTATGCATTTCAGTTTCAGTTGCAGATATCATGAACTTCAATCTATTGGACATGTTCTAAAGTTAGAATAAACAACATTAGCTGATAGATTGGATGTAGAGTGTGCAAAAAGTGGCATAAAAAATTGGCACCATAGATTTTAACCTATCATTCTGGAAGAAAGATGTGGTCATTAATAGAGAAAGATGCATTGTGTGTGTGTGTGTGTGTGTGTGTTTAATGTGTGGGAGTATGGGAAGTACAATTTTAAAATATTTTCTTTTACAATTATACATCTAAAGTACTTTAGATATACATATTAAAATTCAAAATAAAGATATGTCTTGAAGGTATATATTTATGATCATTTTGTGTCTTCATGTCTTACCCTTAACAAAGCATAGTGCCTGGCATATAGTATGTGTATATTAATGTTTCTTGAATAAATTAATGATTAATTAGGTCAATGAAAAAAAATCCTTTAAATTTGAACTTTGAACTATTTCAATGCAGTGTGTGTTTTAATGAAAGAACTTTTATCAGTGTATAGCATGAGATATCTTAAGTTCCATGTGGTCTATTTCAATTCCATTTAGAGGTTTCCACTGGTATGGAAGAGTACATTTTTTTTTTTTCTTTTTAAAGATGCCACCTAGTGATTAGAAAGGGTGAATAATGTTGACAGCATAGATTCAATAGCTTCTCTCTATCATGGAATAGTGGTGGCTCAAAATTTTAATCATTCCTTTAGCATCATTTAATTAATTTATATTCATAAGCCCCTGGTTATTCACAAGATAAGTAAATTCTAATATAATGCAGTAGCTATTGACAAATTTTGAGAAAACTGATGTAGCATTTCAATTTCTTTTCATTTCATAATTAGATTTGTTAGTTAAATTCTGGTAACATGTTTATAAGCAACAATAACCTCAGTGATTCTTTAGATGGGGCCAAAGTTTAGCAACTACAATATAAATCAGCTTGTATTAATTTCCATATGAAAATTTGCTTTTTAAAAATATACAACTTTGTCTTAAGTAAATTTTTCTCTTTAGCCCTTGAGGGTAAATTTGGTCTAAGTTTGAATTCCATTTTTTTCATACATTGTTCACTGATTCATTATAAATAATGTAATGTTAGACTCATTAAAAAGTCAATAAAAGCATGGGATTTTTTGCTACTATAATTAATATTTTATTATTAATGAAATAACTTGTAAATATTGCAGTAATTGTTGGCTGTATCAGTAGTTTTGACAGCTCTCAAGAGAAAACCTCACGTTTTCCTCTTTGCATGATTAAGAGACAAAGAGTCATTTATCATCTTTTGACTGGAAGTATATGATGAGGTCAAGTCAATCCATCAATATTCCTATTCCTCAATAATATCTGAAACTGACATCAAGAAGTTCTTGACAAGAAGTTAAAATTAGGCACTAGTGTGAGTATTTGTTTTATATAAACTTTCAGAGGTGTTAACTTTTGGGGATAGTAATTGCTTTTTTGGTATGATGATGTTAAGAATATACTTAGATTTAGTATGGGTCATTTTGTTTCTTGATCTCAAGTCATTCTTCAAATATATTGCAATATTGGAAATCATCAGGGCTATTTTTCATAATATTCTTTAGTATATTTCAATGTCAGGATATGTTTCACTGTGACTGACTGTCCCCGTACTACAAAAGCTTTAGAAAGACAGGTTCACCTGTCTCAGTGAATTATAAGATTTGAAGCATCCTCTACCTGTCACTTTCTGCCTATAATTTAGATTTTTAAAAGGTGAGTAGAGACAATCTATTTTTACTTTTGTTTCTCAACTGCAACTTCTTTCAGAAACCTCCTCTTGGCTATGAAATAACATATTTTTAAGTGACCTGTACTTCACCTATAGTGTCTTTATATATATTAAGAGGAAAATGAACTTTCAGGCTATAGATATCCAGCTTCAGTGTTGATAATAATGAACTCCTTTAGCACAAAAAAGGTCATTTTATTTGGGAAATAGGACCACATAGTAAATTAGAATCATTAATGTAATAATAAATTAATTTATGGCATGTTGAATTTTAATATTAAAATTTAATGTCCTTTGTAAAACATTATTTTCATTAAAAATATACATCCAATAATAGTTTGTGGCAATGCCATATACTTGGTTAATACTTGTCATTTTTAAGGCATCAAATATTTTATATTCCATAATCTAAAGAGAAGTATTTCAGTTTACAAATCAAAATATGAAATTTGATGTATGAAATATATGTTCAGTCATTTTTAGAGATTTGATTGAAACCTACTAAATTATTTCAACTGAAGAAATCATACATATTACTGAAAAAAATCATACAGTCTTCATGTAAGATATATGCATTTTGTCAATAACTAAAAATTGGTAAGATTTAGGTATGTGGAGATGAAGGAAATGATATTTAGTGAAATAATGAGCTTAGGAATAATTTTCTTTTATTTCAAGTAATCAACTTGAAATGAAGAGAACCAGATATTAGTAGAATTTCACCAGTTTTACCTTCAAAATCACCTTACAGACTGTGTCTGTGTTATATTTTAATACATCAATTTTATTTCTGCACTTCATATTTTTCAGCAATTTTATTTTTGGATAATATAATGATAGTAGAAAAGAGATAATACTAATTTTTTCATATTTGGCTTTTACCATAATTTAAACATTAAGGAAGAAACAGAAGAGGCACTCCCCTAAAGCTGTATTTAAAGTAGTAAAATATTCTTTACATCTGTAAAACTTGAAAGATTAAAACAAATAATATGTGGGAGGAGGAGGGCAGTATATGAGAATCCCCTATACTTTTGTTGTAATTTTTAGGCAATCTAAAAATTCTCTATAAATAAAGTTTATTACATAGGAAGAAACAAATAATACTCATATCCACACATATTTTCAAACAAATGACAATGAAAAAGGAAGGATTCTTAGTTAATAATACTATTCATTTTTAGAAATATTAATGGATGTCTTTCTGATAATAAAAGAATTGTAAAAAAATGCAAAAAGGATTATCAAAGTATTGAGATAGAATAAATTATGTATTAGAGTGCTACACAAAAATGGCCTTATATTAATGAACATTTTTGGCAGCCACAAAGCCTACAGGAAAAAAATAGATGTGTGTGGAAGAATCCATTAGTAAGCTGTGGTGGATATGTATTTGTTTGTGATTATTGTGAGTGTTCCTTCATATTGATGGGGTAGAAGAACTATGTCTTGAGACCTCGTCCACGTACTGTATTTTCCTAATGATCTGGCATCATTATTGTCCACCTGGAGTTGCCCTTGTTTGGTCCAGCATCAGTCTTTTTTGCTCTCTTTTTTGACATCTTGTTGCTCATTAAACCAAAAAACAGTATCTCAATGCTATTTTAAGATATTGAAAAGACAATACACTATGCACTTCTGTGTGGCATTCTTGCAATTTAAACATTATGACAGCAGGGAGGTAGATAACCGAGTAGCTTGAAGGAAAAATCAGTAGTACTTTTCTATAATTCTTAGGCACTATTAGGGCATTCAAAGTATACTTTTATATGCACTTTGATTTCTTTGTTAAATCACATTTACTTAAAAATATTTACAATTAATCTGATGTGTTTTGATGTTTTCATATAGTTTATACTCTAGAAGAACTTTTTCATGATTGCTTTCTTTTTATGATCCTTAGGTAATGAAAGAGAAAGATCACATGATGAAGGATCACATGATAGTATCGCTCTCTTGTACACACGCTCAACTCCTGTGTCCCTCCTGTGTTTTGTTGTATTCACCTGGCTCCCTTTCTCCCATTTATATCATACTTTACATCCACTTCTTAAAACCTGTATTTCTCATTCCTTCTTTCTCAAACACTTTATTAACTTGGCTTGGGGATAGCATACTCTACATTTTCCTTCTATCTCATGGACCCTTTTTCTCAGTCCCATCTGGTGTTTTCCTTAACCTGCAAAAATCTCTAAATATTGGAATTCCCTAAAGCCAAGAGTGCAGATCTATTTATTTTATTTTTATTTTATTAGTGATATTGTAGGTTTAAGGAAAAATAATGCCTAAAATACAGAGTTCTCATGTACCCCCTCTATCATTAAGCACAATTATTAAAGTGATATATTTGTTGCAATTGATGAAAGAATATTATTATGATGTACTAACTTCCCTGTCTACCCTTCTTTCCTTGGTGTTCTTAGCCAAGTTTTTTTTTTTTTTTTTTTTTTTTTAGCTCTAAACACCATCTATATAATAATTATTTATAAATGTATATTCCCAGCCCAGTTCTTAACTGTAAGCCTTTGTTGTTCAATAAAAGTTCCATGATGATAGAAATGCTCTTGATCTGTACCCTCCAATATGTTAGCCACAAGCCACATATAATTATTGTTCACTTTAAAAGGTAGTTAATGAGACTGGGAAACTGAACTTTAATTTATTTTATTTTAATTAATTTTAAATTCTAATTGTAGCATGGCTAGTGCTACAGCACAGTTGTAGACTACTTCCTAACTGCTAACTCAACCTAATCACTTTGGCTTCTAATAAACAACATTATTTAGCCAACATTCTTCTCTTTCTCTAACATCCACATCCAATCTGCCTGAAAATCTCATTTGCTTTATTTTAAAATTATATCCAGGAAGGATCGACGATGATGGAGTAAGGAATCGCAGGCTGCACTCCTCCTCCAGAAACTGTGGGAAGGTAGGCAGACATACCTGGCAGAAGGGAAGCTCTTGGATGACAGGGACAATAGGAGAGAGAGTGCAGCTTCAGAGGGGAGTGCAGTTGGCCTAGAGACAGGGAAGCTGTTGGAGAGACCTGAGCCAGCACTGAAGTAGCTTGAGGGAGAGGGAAGGGGGGAACTGACAGGTGGGCTGGCACATCCACCCACCCTGGGAGAAAGAGGAACTGGGGCAGTGAGGGGGTAGACTAACAGTTGCCCAACCACCACGGTGGGATGGGAGCTAGGAGAGGTAGCCAGTGAGCTGTCAGGTGACAAACCAGCCTGAGGGAAAGGGGAGCAATGACAGGCAGCCAGCGAACTGTTAGGCACCCAACAAGCCCAGAGGAGAAGGGAGCCAGAGAAAAATTAAGTGGGTTGTTAGACAGCCAGACAGCTACCAGAGGGAGGGACAGCTGCAGGACAATCAACCTCATAATGGATTACATAGATTGAAGTGTTTTGTCTTTTTTTTTTAAATTTTTTAATTTTTTATTTTTTTCTCTACATCCAGGTACCTTTCCTGATAAGGGCAAGCAATGGTGTGATTGATTGGTGAGCATGGGCAGCCTGAGACAGTTGCTAAGTGGCCTGAGGGAGAAGCTCATTTCCCCCCTTTTTAATTTTTTTCCCATTATTTTCTTTCTTTCTTTTCTTTCTTTCTTTCATTTTTCCCTCTTCATTTTATTCTCTTTCATTCTACCTTCTCTTGTTTGTTCTTCATTTTTTTCCTTCTCTTCTCATCTTTCCAGTCTTTTATTTTATTTTTTTAACAATTTCTTTTTTTTCTTCCACCTTTAAAATTCTTATTCCTTTTTATTTTTTTTAATGATTTTCCACTCTTATTACTTATTTTTTTCTTGTTTTTTTTATAGTTTCTTTTCTGTTCTTTTATTATTACTATTATTATTTTCTTTTTCTTTCCTTTTTTTATTGACTTAAAATTTATTTGGTGTAATATGGGTAACAACAAATATATAGAATAAGTGGAAACAAGTGTCAAAGAGTACCCATAACACAAAATAAAGTGAAAACAAACAAACAAACAAACCTTAGATTAGAAAGAGAAGCTAACCAACTGAATAAGACCATCAAGATAAACAGATGCCTAGACACCAGCCAAAAATTACAAGCCATACTAAGAAACAGGAAGATATGACCCAGTCTACTGTACAAACTAAACAGCAGGTGGAGACACAGAATATAGGACAACTAATCAGGGATGTCCAAACAAATATCATGAATCAACTTATTTAAGTGAGGGAAGAGGTAAAAGATATTAAGAAGACACTGGGGGAACATACAGAAGAATAGTAAACATATATAAAAAGATAACAGATTTGATAGTAATGAAAGGCACAATGCAAGAAATTAAAAATACACTGAAGATCTGAACAGAAAGAGAAGAGAATTAGTGACATCGAAGATAGTACATCTGAAATTGCACAGGTAGTAGAACAGATAGATAAAAAGCTAGAAAAAAATCAGCAGGGTCTCAGAAAATTGAATGACAACACACAATGCACAAACATACATATTATAGGCACCACAGAGGGAGAAGAGAAGGGGAAGTGGGTAGAAGGAGTGTTGGAGGAAATAATGGCTGAAACTTTCCCAACTTTTATGAGGGACGTGGCTATACATGTCCAGGAAGCACACCACACTCCAAATAAAATAAATCCTGACAGACCTACCCTGAGACACATACTTATCAGATGGCCAAACACTCAACATAAAGAGAGTATTCTGAAAGCAACAAGAGAAAAGAGTTGTGTCACATACAAGGGAAGCTAGATCAGATTAAGTGCTGATTTCTCAAATGAAACCATGGAGGCAAGAAAGCAATGGTATGAGATAGTTAAGGTGCTAAAAGAAAAAAACAAAAACAAAAAACTTCCATCCAAGAATTCTATATATAGCAAAGCTGGCATTCAAAAATGAAGGAGAGTTCAAATATTCATAGATAAACAGAAATTAAGAGTTTATCTACAACTCCCTTCAAGAAATACTAAAGAGAGTTATGAAGGTTAAAATAAAAAACAGGAGAGAGAGTATTGGAGGAGAGTGTAGAAAGGAAGGCTATTAATAAGTGTAACTAAAAGGATAAAAGGACAAATAAAAACAAAATATGATGTATATAAACCTAAGGAAAAAATGGCTAATATGAGTACTGCCTTTATAGTAATAACATTGAATGTTAATGGCTAAACTCTTCAATCAAAAGGCACAGATTGGCAGAATGGATAAGGAAATATGACCCATATATATGTTGTCTACAAGTAACTCACCTTAGACCCGGGAATGCAAGGAGGTTGCAAATGCAAGGTTGGAAAATGATTTTACATACAAAAATAACCAAAATTATACAAAGTAATTTCTCTGACCACAGTGTAATGAAGCTGGAAATTAATAGGGGACAGAGAACCAGAATATGGAAGTTAAAAAACACATTCAAACAATCAGTGGGTCAAGGAGGAAATTGCAAACTAACTATCTCAGAATGAATTAAAATGAGAACACAATATATCAAAATGTATGGGATGGTGAGGGCAGATCTGACTCACATGTTGGGCATCCATCTCTCATACGGAGGGACCTGGGTTCAATCCCCAGGACCTCCTGTTAAAATAAAGAAAAAATAATAGAAGGAGTGCGGGCGGCCAGGCCCCACAAGCAGGCATGTCACTAGGCCTCACATGTGGGCTTGCCACCATGCCCCGCATGCAGGTGTGCCAGGCCTCACCAACCCATGCAGCAAGATGATGACATAACAGGAGAGTGACACAAGGGAAAGCCAAGACAAGATACACCAAAAAACCAGGAACTAAGGTGGCACAGGTGTCAGAATGCCTCTCTCCCACATCAGAGTTTCCCAGGATCGAATCCCAGTGAAGACAGGAGGAGAAGGATGAGAAGAGAGAGCAGGAAACAGACACAGAGAACTGCCTAGCGAATGGACACAAACACACACACACACAAACCCAGCAAAAACGGGGGAAGGGGATTAAAAATGGGTTAAAAAAGTAAAATAAATAAATAATTTTTTTAAAAAAACGTATAAGATGCAGTTCTGAGAGGGAAATTTATAGCCATAAGTGCTTATATTTAAAAAGAAGAAAGAGCTAAAACCAAAGACCTAGCTGCACACCAGGAGGAACCTGAAAAAGAACAGCAACTAATACCAAAGCAAGCAGAAGGAAGGAAATAACAAAGATTAGAGAAGAACCAAATGAAATTGAGAACAAAAAATAATTTTAAAAAATTAACAAAACTGAAAGCCTGCTCTTTGAGAAAATTAATAAAATTGAAAAACCTTCAGCTAGATTAACAAAGAAAAAAAGAGAGAAGATGCAAATAAATAAAATAAAATAAAATAAATGAGAGAGGAGATATCACCACTGATCCCAGAGAAATAAAGGGTATTCTAAGAAGAAACTTTGAAAATATGTATGCTAACAAGATGGATAACATAGATGAAGTGGACAATTTCCTAGAAACACATAAACAACTCACATTGACAGAAGAAGAAATAGAACTCAACAGACCAATCAAAATAGTGAGATTGAGTTAGTCATCAAAAACCTCCCAACCCAGAAAAGTCCAGGACCAGAGGGCATCATGCATAAATTCTACCACTTATTCTGGAAAGAAATACCAATCCTGCTTTAACTCTTCCAAAAAATGGAAATGGAGGGAACATTACCTAACTAGTTCTATGATGCCAACATTACTCTAATACCAAAGCACCACAAAGACAACACAAGTTAAGAAAACTATAGATTAATCTCGCTAATGAATTTAGATGTTCAAATCCTCAACAAAAATGTGCTAATCATATTAAATAACACATCAAATGTATTATACACCAAGATAAAGTGAGTTTCATCCCAAGAATGCAAGGATGGTTCAATATAAGAAAATCAAGCAGGGTAAAACACCACATTAGCAGAGAGAAAGAAAAAATCTCTATTGATGCAGAAAAAACATTTGACAAGATAAAGCTTATTTTCTTGATAATAAAACACCTTGAAAAATAGTAAGAGAAGGAAACTTCCTCATCATGATAAATGGTACATATAAAAAACCCCACAGCTAACATCTTAGTCAAGGTGAAATGCTAAAAGATTTCCCTCTAAGAAGTGGAACAAGACAAGGATGCCCACTGTCACTGCTCTTATTTAACATTGTATTAGTAGTACTTGCTTGAGCACTTAGGCAAGAAAAAGAAATAAAAGGCATCCAAATAAGAAAGGAAGATGATGTGATCCTATATGTAGAAAGCCCTGAAAAATCTACAACAAAACTTCTAGAGCTAATAAATGAGTTCAGTAAAGTGGCAGGATATAAGATCAACAAGCAAAAATTGATAGCATATCTGTACACTAATAATGGTCCATCTGAGGAGGAAATTTTTAAAAATTACATTTACAATAGTAATTAAAATAATCAAATATCTAGGATTAAACTTAACTAAGATTGTAAAGGACTTGTACAAAGAAAATTACACACAATATTCAAGTGAAATCAAAGAAGACCTAAATAAGTGGAAGAATTTACCATGTTCATGGATTGGAAAACAAATATCACTAAGATGTCTATCCTACCCAATTTGATTTACAGATTTGGCACAATCCCCCCAAAAATTACAATTTTTTTTAGCTGAACTGGAAAAGCCAATTATGAAATTTATTTGGAAAGGCAAGTGGCCCCAAATAGCAAAAAACATAACGAAAAAGAATGAAATTGGAGGAATCACAACCTAACTTTAAAGAATGCTATAAAGCTACAGTGGTCAAAACTGGATAGTGTTGGCAAAAGGATAGACATAATGACCAGGGAACTGATTTGAAAGTTCTGATATATTCTGGCATATATACAGCCTTCTGGTATTTGACAAGGACACCAAGCCTATTCAAATGTGACAGAATAGCCTCTTCAACAAATAGCTTGGAGAACTAGATATCCACATCCAAAAGAATGAGAGAGGATCACCATCTCACTCCCTGTACAAAAATTAATACACGATGGACCAAAGACCTAAATGTAAGAGCCAAGACCATAAAACTCCAAGAAGATAATACAGGAAAGCAACTACTAGTTCATGTAGTAGGGAATGATTTCATAAACTTTAAACCCAAAGCATGAGCAATGAAATAAAAAATAGATAAATGGGACCTCCTCAAGATTAAAAATTTTGTGCTTCAAGAGTTTGTCAAGAAAGTGAAAAGGCAGCCTATTCAATGGACGAAAATATTTGGGAACCACTTATCCAAGAGAGGCCTAAAATCCAGCACATATAAGGAAATCATACATCTCTAAAATAATAAGACAAACAAGACATTTTAAAAATAAGCAAGAGATTTAAACAGACAATTTCCCAAAGAGGAAATACAAATAGATAAAAAGCATGTGAAAAGATGCTCAACGTCACTAGCTATTAGGGAAATGCAAATTAAAACTACAATGGGATATCATCTTATACCTATTTGACTGGCTACTATTAAAAATCAGAAAACTACAAGTGTTGTAGAGCATGTGGAGGAAATGGGAACACTCATCCACTGCTGGTGGGGATATAGAATGGTACAGCCATTGTGAGGACAGTTCAGTGGTTCCTGAGGAAGCTAACTATAGAATTGCCATATGAATCAGCAATCTTACTATTAAGAATATACCCAGAAGAATTGAAAGCAGGAACATGAATAGATATATGCACACCAATGTTCATAGTGGCATTACTCACTATTGCCAAAAGTTAAAATCAATCCAAATGTCCATCCACAGATTAATGGATAAGCAAAATATGTTATGTACATACAATGGAATATTAGTTAGCTGTAAGATGGAATGAACTATTGATACATATGAAAACATGGGTGAATCTCAAAAAAATTATGTTGAGTGAAGTAAGCCAGTCACTAAAGGACAAATATTGCATGACCTCATTGATATCACCTAAGGATTTAGCAGAGTCACAGAGCTAGAGTCTGGAAGATAGGTTACCAGGAGGAAGAAATGGAATAGAGAGTGGTGAACTGATGCTCAACCTGGGCAGAACCTATTATAAGGTGGAAGGGGGTGGTTTGACAGTCGATGAGGGTGACAGTGGTGCAGGGATATGAGTGGGGTCAATGGTGCTGGAGTATGAGAGTGATCAGGGTTGAAGGCCTAGGTTGGGCTATCCATGGAACTGGGAGGAGGTCTGGAGGAAGGAACAGGTGAACTCTGGGGAGGTGAAGGTCTGTGGTTGAAAATACACTGAGGAGAATGCTCTTTTGGAAAATATGGCAGGGGAGGGTCACTGGTGCAGGGTTTCAGTGGTGGGGGAATGTATGGGAAAGCATGCACCTGGGGCATTCTTCTATGAAATCTGAATGTGTTCATCTTGTCATAGGGTATTATCTCAGTGGGTGGAGAACTACACAATAACCAACAAAATATTAAGCTCCCAGCCTGGGGATTCCTGATACATTATCTAATAGAGTGACAAGAACCTCTAGAGCATACAGGCAGTGCCTAATAAAAGAAAACAGACTAATATGTCAAGCCATCAATATTAATGTTCGTACTTGAGAAACTTATCCTCATAAAATTGAAAGTTAACCTAGTAATATCTATTGCCTAAGAGTTACCTCCTGATAACCTTCTTGTTACTCAATTTTCTCTAGGCCAAACACAAGAAAATAAACTCACTACCTTCCCCTGCAGTGTGAGACATGACTCCTGGGGGATAAGTCTCTCTGGCACCTAGGGATTAATAACAAACACCAACCAGCGATGCATTTGAAAAAAGGCCTTGACCAAAAGAGGGAAACATTAAATCCAAAAGAGTTTTTATGGCTAAAAGATTTTAAAAATGTTGGGAGGTCATTCCAGAGGTTACACTTATGCATGTCTCAGGCAGATCTCACTAAGTGCCACTGTGAATAAAGCCTCAAATAAGGATGCTTCTGAGGGCTCTAGAGCCATCTGTACACTATAAGCAAGGCACACAACCCCTTGAAACCAGCAGTCTGTCAGTGGGCCTTATCCTGGAATATATAACAACGTATTTCCCCAGCATAACAGAGTTAGACTCAGTTATAATTTCATGATTCTTCTACACCTTTTATTTAAGCCTTTAATAATTGCACTACACCCATAAAATATATGTCTAAAAGATTTAAATCTTCTGTCTGTTCATATGTCGATTGATCCCTGAATCTCAGAAAAGTTATAGCCAACACATACTCTCCAGTTCATCAGACTCTCCCAGAGCAACTAACAAAATCATGACGATGGACAATCCACCCCCTCAAAAAACACACACATACACAGAGTTCTACAATTGCAAGCAAAAACAGTCCCTTCCATCTGCCCCATAAAATCTATACCCTTTCTCAATCTAAGGCAGAGTGGGCATCAAAACCCCCAAATCCTCAAGGTTGAGGAATGAACAAACATATGGAGGAATGCAACCACAGACAAGGTAACTTATTTAAATTGTAGTAATGGAAGAACTTGTAAAAAGTTAGTGGTTACCAGAGGTTATGGGAGAGGGTTAGGAAATAATAGGTGGAACATAGGGAATTTTTAAGGCATTGGAATTAAGTGTACACCACAGTGTACACTATAGACCTTGGTTAATAGCAACGCTTTAATGTTTATTCATCAATTGTAACAAATACACCACACCATTCTAAGATATTATTAATAGGGGAAGATGTGGGGGGGGGGTGAAGGGGAACATGGAAATCCCTTATACTTTCAATATAATGATTTTGTCATCTAAAACCTCTTTTTAAAAAAAGTTCATTAAATTAAAAATTATATACAGAATATAACCATTAATACCATCTCAATATTAATTTTTAATGGATTTTTTATATAGAAGTCAATTTCATCTGCAAATAGAAAAAAATTTTCTTCTTATTTTCCAAGCTAGATAACTTCTATTTTTTTTTCCTCACCTAATTGCCCTGGCTAGAACTTCAAAAACAATGTTGAATAGAAGTGGTGAGAGCGAACATGCTTGCCTTGTTCGTGATCTTATGGGGGAAGTATCCATTTGGTCACATTAAGTATGACATGAGTTGTGGATTTTTCAAAGATCCAGTTTATGAGGTTAATCCCATTTGTTACTAATTTGTTGAGTGTTTATATGGTGAAAGTGTGTTGAATTTTGTCAGATGCATTTTGGCATTTATTGGGTTGACCATGTGATTTTCATTTCTCATTCTATTATTTATCAAATTTATTTTAAAATATATTTCATTATTATTTTCTGATTATTAATATGTTTATTCTATTACATTAATTGATTTTGGAATGTTAAAATGGTCTTGTACTCCCAGGATAAAACCCACTTTACCATGGTGTGCACTTCTTTTAATATGTTGCTGGATTTGGTTTGATAGTATTTTTTTAAATTATTATTGTTTTTTATTTTTAAAGGAAATTTAGATTACATAAATGTTACAGAAAAAATATAAGGGACTTCCATATGCCCCAATCCCTCCCTCTCCCACAGTTTCCCACATTAACAATATCTTTCATTAGTGTGGTACATTATTACTGTTGATGAAAACATATTGAAGCATTGCTACTAACCATGGACTACAATTTATATTATAGTTTACACTCTGTTCTGCACAATTTTGTAGGTTATGAAAAATATATACAATGGCCTATATCTGTCACTGCATTGTCATACAAGACAACACCAATATCCCCAAAATACCCCCACATTATACATATTCTTCCCTCTTCCATCCCTCAGAACCTCTGGTGACCATTGCCTTCATATCAATGATAAGTTTTCTTCCATTGCTAGAATAATAATAAGTCTATAGTAGAATAATAATAAATCTACTTTAGTCCACTGTTCATTCCCCAATCTTGAGGATTTTGGGATGGTGATGCTCACTCTGCTTCTAATTGAGAAGGAGCTTAGATCTCATGGGACAGATGGATGAAACTATCTTACTTGCAGTTGCAGACAATCTCTGTTCCTTGGGATGGGCGTTGTTCATCATCTTCTTAGTTGTCCTGTGTGGGTCCAATGAACCGTAGAGTAGGTTTTGCAACTCTGCTGAAATTCAGGGCTCAGCTGGCACATGGATGGGCCAAAGATTTAAATCTCTGGGACATATATTTATCAAGTATAATGCTAATTATAGAGTCAAATAAAAGAGGCAAAAGAGCTATGTGTAGAGAACCTTTAAATGAGTCTAACTGTGTTACACTGGGGAGCATACATTCCAGAGTAAGACCCACTGACAGGGTGTCAAATTCTTGAGCTGTCTGCCCTGATATCGTTTCTGGATGTCTCTATAGCCCTCAGGATCCCTGCTATTTTAGGCAATATTTACTGTGGCATTCAATGAGACCCTGCTGAGACTTGCATAAACATAACCTCTGGAATGACCACTGACTCACGTTTAAATCTCTTAGCCATAAAAGAATTTACCATTTCTCCCTTTTGGTCAAGGTCTTTTTTCCAGATGTATTGCTAGTTGGCGCCTGGTAATAACCCGTCGTGCCAAGAAAGCTCTTCCCCTGGAGTTATGTCCCATGCCAGGGGGAAGGTAGTACATTTGTATGCTGAGTTTGGCTTAGAGAGAGGCCATATTTGAACAAGGAGAAGGCTTTCAGGAAGTAACTCTTAGGCAGTATATAATAATAGGTTAAATTTCAACTTCTCAAGAAAAGATTCAGAAGCACAACCATCAATATCAAGGATCTGGTGTGATGGTCTGTCTTCCTTCACTAGGCAGTGCCCTTGCACTCAGGGGATTCTTGCTGTCTTATTAGAGAATGTAGCAGAACTCCCCAGGATGAGAATTCAATATTCTTTTGGTTATTGTGTGGACCTCCACCCACTGATAAAATGCCCTGAGAACACCTGAACATATTCATATGCCTTAGAGGAATGTACCAGGTGTACCCGTTCCCGTGCATCCCCCATAACTGACACCAGGCACCAGTGATCCTCCCCTGTCCCTGTTATGACCCTTCTGTGATCCAAAACCTCTCCAAAAAGTAAGTCAACAAAATAACTAAATAAAATTAATAAGAAAATGAAATAATAATTTAAAAAATAATCAATTCAATCAAAAAAATTTTAATTTGAAATATAAATTTTTTAAGACATTGTGTCTTTCATCACTGTAAGATCTGTTGTCTTGTATGTACCGTGACATTTTCCTCCGTATATCCTCCAGTGTCTTTTTTTTTTTTTTTTTTTTT
>JAKSZT010053883.1:70998179-71021255 GCA_026826555.1 Tolypeutes matacus
TTTTTCATTTTATCTTCAAAGAAGCTTTGGGATACAGAAAAGTCACAAAGAAAATATAGGGGATTCCCATAAACCCAACACCCTTCCACTTTCCCCTCTCCCTATTAATACCATTTTACATGTGGATGGTACATTTGTTACAATTGATGTACAAATATTGAAGCATTGCTACTAACCATAGTCAATGGTTTACATTATGGTTTACATTTTGGATCATACAATTTTACAGGTTTTGATGAAATTTAAAGTGGCCTGTATCCATTATAGCAAGATTATGCTGAACAATTCTAATGCTCTAAAAATGCCCTACATTCCATCTAGTCTATTCTTCCAACTCCTTCCCTCGAAAACTATCGTAACCAATGTTTCAATTTTTGCAGCATAAGAGTCATAGTTACTTGCAATAATATTGAGGGCTTGACATTGTGGTCTGTTTTCATTTATTAGGCACTGCCTATTTTTCTCAAAGAGTTTTTGTCCCTCTAATTGAGAACATAGCAGGAATACCCAGGATGAGAGTTTGATATTTTCTTGATTATTGTGTTGGTTTCCATCCAATGACATAACACACTATGACAAGATGAACACATGTATTCTATAGAAGACTTCCACAGGTGTGCTCTGTCCCATATAATGCCCCACATCCAACACCCTACACCAGTAACCTTCTCCTGCTATATTTTCCAGAAGAACATTCACAGCGTTTTAGTTTTAACCACAGACCTGCAAAACCTCAGAGTTTACCTGCTCCTTCCCCTGAACCACCCCCAGGTTCCATGGATCATCCAACCCAACCGTCCCATGCTACTACTCCTCACAGACCAGCATCACCAAAACCAATCACATCACTGCACAACTGTCAGTCTCATGCACTGCACAGCTATGCCATTCCACCTTATCATAGATTTTGCTCATATGGGCATCAGCTCACCACCCTCTGCTTCCTTTCTGTCTCCTGTAAACCTATATTCAAGATTCTAACACTGTGATGCAGCTCAATTTGCTTAATTCATGTCTATGTGGTCATGTAATATTTTTCCTTCAGTGCCTAGCTTACTTCCTTCAACATAAGGTCTTCAAGATTCATCCATGTTATCCCATGTGTTAATACTGCATTCCTTTTTACATCTGAGTAATATTCCATTGTATGTATATACCACAGTTTGATTATCCATTCATCTGTTGATGAACATATGGGTTGCTTCCAACTTTTGGCAATAGTTAATAATGCTGCTATGAACATTGGTGTGCATATATATGTTTGCATCCCTGCTTTCAATGATTTTGGGTATATACCCAGAGTAGAATTGATGGATTATATGGCAGTTCTATATTTAGCCTCCCAAAGAACTGCCAAACTGTCCTCCACAATGGCTGCACCATTCTATATTCCCACCAGCAGTGGATAAGTGTTTCTTTTCTTCCACATCCTCTCTAACACTTGTAGTCCTCTGTTTTTTTAATAGCCCCAGTTTTTATATTATGGCTTTGTAGTATGTTTTAGAGTCAGGTAGTGTGATTCTTTCCATTTCTTTTTTTCTTTTTCAATATGCCTTTTGCAATTGAGGGTCCCTTGCCCTTCCAAATTAATTTCATAATTAGCTTTTCCAATTCTGTAAAAAATGCTGTGGTTATTTTTATTGGGATTGTGTAAAATCTGTAAATCAGTTTGGGTAGGAAGGACATCTTAATAATGTTTTTATTTCCTTTCCATGAATGAGGAATATTCTTCCACTTATTTAGGTTTTCTTTGATTTCCTTTAACAATTTTCTGTAGTTTTCTGCATACAAGTCCATTACACCTCTAGTTAGGTTTATTCCTAGGGATTGATTCTTGTAGCTGCTATTGTAAATGTAATTTTTCTCGATTTCATCCTCAGATTGCTCATTAATGGTGTACAGAAATGCTACTGATTTTGGCACATTGATCTTATATCCTGCCACTTTACTAAACTCATTTATAGCTCTAGAGGTTTTTTTGTATGTTTCTTAGGGTCTTCTATATTTAGAATCATGTCATTTTCAAACAGTGAAATTTTTACTTCCTCCTTTCCAATCTGGATGCTTTTTATATCTTTTTGTTGCCCAAGTGATTGAGTAAGTTCTTTAACACAATGTTATACAAGAGTGGTGACAGTGGCCAATCTTGTCTTGTTCCAGATCTTAGCAGGAAAGCTTTTATGATTACACCATTGAATATGATGTTAGCTGTGGGTTTTTCATATATACCCTTTATCATGTTGAGGAAGATTTCTTCTATTCCTATCTTTTGAAGTGTTTTTATCAAGAAAGGGTACTCTGTTTTGTCAAATGATTTTTCTGCATCTATAGAAATGATCATGTGATTTTTTTTCTTTCATTGATTGATTTTCTCATGTTGAAACATCCTTGCATACAGGGATGAAACCCACTTGGTCATCATGTATAATTTATTTGATGTGTTGTTGATTGCAATTAGTAAGTAATTTGTTGAAGATTTTAGCATCTAGGTTCATTAGAGAGATTGGTCTGTAATTTTTCTTTCTTGTGGCATCTTTATGTGGCTTTGGTATTAGGGTGATTTTAGCATCATAGTATAAGTTAGGTAATGTTACTTCCACTTATATTTTTTGGAAGAGTTTAAACAGGATTGGTATTAGTTATTTCTGTAATGATTGGTAGAAGTCACCTGTGAAGCCATCTGGTCCTGGGCTCTTCTCAATTGGGAGGTTTTTGTTGACTGATTCAATCTTGTTACTTGTGATTGTTCTGTTGATTTCATCAATTTCTTTCATCAGTGTAGGTGGCTTGTGTGTTTCTAGAAACTTGTCCATTTCATCTATGTTATCCATCTTGTTGGCATACAATTTTTCAAAGTATCCTCTTATGTCACTCTTTATTTCTGTGGGATCAGTGGTGATATAACCTTCCTCATTTCTTATTTTATATATTTGCATCTTCTTTACTTTTTTCCTTGTTATTCTAGCTAAGAGTTTGTCAATTTTATTAATCTTCTCAAAGAACCAGCTTTTGGTTTTGTTATTTTTTTCTAGTGTTTCCTTATTGTCAATTACTTCTAGCTCTGCTCTAATCTTTATTATTTCCTCCTTTCTACCTGCTTTGGGTTTAGTTTGTTTTTCTTTTTCTAATTCCTCCAGGTATGCAGTTAGGTCTTTGATTTTAGCTTTCTTCTTTTTCAGTATAGGTATTTATGGCTATAAATTTCCCTCTTGGCACACTTTTCCTGCATCCCATAGGTTTTGATACATTGGGCTGTCATTTTCCTTCATTTCAAGGCAGTTACTGTTTTCAATTGCAATTTCCTCCTTGACCCACTGTTTGCATGACTGTGTTTTTTAGCTTCCATATATTTGTGCCTAATTTGTTTCTCTGCCCCTTTTTGATTTCCAGCTTCATTCCATTGTGGTCAGAGAGATTATTTTCTATAATTTCAATCTTTCTGAATTTGTTGAGATTTGTTCTGCCACCTAGTATGTGGTCTATCCTGGAGAATGATCCATGTGCACTAAAGAATAATGTACATTCCACTCTATTTGGGTGTAATGTTCAGTATATATCTATTAAGTCTAGATCCTCTAATGTATTATTCAAAGTCTCTGTCTCTTTATTGATCCTCTGTCGAGATGTTCTGTCTAATGGTGATAATAGTGTATTAAAGTCCCCCACTATAATTGTAGAGGCATCTGTTTTTCCACTTAGTTTTTCCAATATCTGCCTCAATATTTGGAGGCACTCTGGTTAGGTGCATAAATGTTTATGATTGCTCTTTGTTCTTGATAGATTTCCCTTTTTAATAACATATAGTGTCCTTCTTATTCTCTTGCAATAGTTTTGCATTGAAAGTCTGTTTTGTCTGATATTAATGTAGCTACTCCCACCCTTTTTTGTTTATTGCTTTCATTTGAAATTGTTTTCCAACAATTCCCTTGCTACCTTCTTGCTTCCCTGGGTTTGAGGTGAGTTTCTTGTAGATAGCATATAGATAGGTCATATTTCCTTATTCATTCTGCCAATCTATGTCTCTTGATTGGAGAGTTTAATCCATTAATATTCAATGTATTAATGTCAAGGAATTAGTTCCATTAGCTATATTTTCTTTAGGTTTATGTATGTTATAAGTTGTTTTTATTTCTCTTTTTAAAAATCTTTTTAGTTATTCTTACCAATAATCTTCTTTCCTACACTATCCTCCAACCTTCTATCTTCTGTTTTTGTTTTTTTTTTTCCTTTTAATCTGCAGAATTCCCTTTAATATTTCTTGAAGGACTGGTTTCTTTTTGAAAAACTCTCTTAATTTCTGTTTATTTTTGAATATTTTGAACTCTCCCTCATTTTTAATGCCAGCTTTGCTGGATTCAGAATTCTTGGCTGAAAATTTTATTTTTTATTTTAGCACCTATTTCATACCACTGCTTTCTTGCCTCCATGGTTTCAGATGAGAAATCAGCAATTAATCTTATTGAGCTTCCCTTTTACATGATAGATCTCCTTTCTCTTGCTGCTTTCAGTATTCTCTCTGTCTTGAGAATTGGACAATTTGACAAGTATATGACTTGGGGTAGCCCTGTTAGGATTTATACTATTTGGGTTGCACTATGCTTCCTAGACATGTATATCCATGTTCCTTAAAAGAGTTGGGAAATTTTTAGCCATTATTTCCTCCAACACACCTTCTGCCCCATTTCCCTTCTCTTCTCCCTCTGGGATGCCTATAATGAGTATGTTTGTATACTTCGTGTTGTCATTCAAATTCCTAAGACCCTTTTTATCTATCTGTTCTACTACTATCTGTCTGATTTCAGATATACTGTTTCAACATCACTGGTTCTTTCCTCTGCATGGTCAAATCTGCATTTATGGGCTTCCAGTATATTTTTGATTTCTTGCATTGTGCCACTCATCACCATCAAATCCATTATCTTTTTATGTATGTTTACAATTTCTTTATGTTCCCCCAGTGTCTTCTTTTTATTTTTTTTAAACTTTCAAATTAAATTTTATTTTAAAATTTTAAAAAATCACGTGTTAAGAAAGAATCCAGCATGTAAGTTGCAATTCACCAAAGTTCTTAACAAGATTTGTTTTTAAAAAATGCATAAATATTGGATAAATTTTTCATTTGAGAGTATTAAAAATGATGGACAATGTAATTAAAAGAGAAGCATAAGAGATTGTTAAATAGGAAAAGATGAGAAAATGTTATTTTCTTATATTTGATGTATATCAAGTAATTTAAAATATTAGCTGACTATATAAATGACCAATTTTTCATAGCATTATTCTTGTCCAAAGTTAATCATGCAATAATTGTATAATGAAATACAGGATAATATTTTAGATATCGATATAATGAAAATAATCATTGAGAAAATAAACAATATGACAGGACATACAGATAACTTATTAAATTATATCTGTCTGCATCACATTTATATTTTAATCATAAAATAATTTTTTATTTGTTTATATATCTTTATAATTTTTTTTTGATTTTTTAATTGATTATAATTTTTTTTTCTTTTTTTTTTCTTTATTTATTTTTTTATTATGGGTAATTTTATATAAACATATAATCTTGTCTGAGGTAATTATTTGTGGGTTTTGGATTTTTGCTTCTTTATTGTATTTCCTTCACTTTAATTGTTATATTTCTTATTTTTAAAAAATGAATACACTTATTTAGAAAAATACAGTTTAATTTTGTAATCAGGTCAAGGCCTAACCACCCTAAATGTATTGAGCTTCTTCTCAAAACATTGTCCTTGTGATATATATATATATATATATATATATATATATTTACTACATGTATCTAGTTCTTATATATTTATATCTATATCTGTATCTGCATCTATATCTACATCTATATCATCTATATCTATATTTATATCTATCTATATCTATCAATATCTATATCTATAGCATCTATATCAATATCTATATCTTTACATATACCTATGCCTATATCTTTCTATTTAATTATGTCTCTAATCTCTACAATGTATCCAGTAATCAGTGTGTATGTGTTTTTTTTTTCATGCCTATATTAAACTTTATTAATTTCAATTGCTTTTTAAAAGTGAAAACCAACCTAATATTGCATAGACAATCTCAGATGTATTTTTCTCACATAATAAGAGATAAAGAGTATTTATTAAGCAGCTTAATGATATTCTGGCCAATATTTCTGTTGTTCTCTTGACCTTTCTCTTCAGGTCACAAGATCCATGAATCACATTTATATTCAAGACAGGGAGTATGGAGAGAAAGTGTGATTTTAGCTGTATATATCCTATATCAGAGAGGCCTATGCATTCCCAAGAAATTTTGATTTACACATGTAGCCCCAAACTAGATGATATGGCCAATTCAAACTACACTGGAGGCTAAAAAAGTGAATAGTTAGCTTTACCAGATTCTATAGGAAAGGCAGGCCAAAAAGCAGGAGCAGAAGAATGAGACTGAGTTCTGGGTTAGTAGAGAATATTATTTTTCAAGTAGTTGAGGTTTTCATCGTAGATCTTTCCCCATTCTTTACTTTCATCCCTTCTGTATTTTATATTTAAAATTGCACCCCTTATAAACAGTATATAGATAGGTATTATTTTTGAATTGTATACCATCACTACCTGTTTATTTACTTTATATTTAATATAATTATTTATAAGATTGAATTTATTTTATTTTATTTTAATATATTTATTTTTTATTGTGGGTAAAAATCAAAATTTTCACAATACGTACCAATATTTGTAAAATGATATATAAATATACATGCATATATGTGCATTTGCTTACAAAAATGTTATTTATATATATATATATTTTAAGAGGTGCTTAGATTACCTAAAATATTACACAGAACCTACCGGGATTCCCATGTTCCCCACCTCCCACACCTCCCACCACATCCCACACGAACATCTCCCACAAGTGTGGTCCATCACCCTCAATGGACCTACACATCCTGGGGCCTTGCCATCAACCATAGACCACAGTTCACATCGTAGACCACACTCTCTCCCACACAGTTCTGAATGGTGTGTGCTGATTTAAAATGTCCTACATCCGTTGCCACAATGGCACTCAGGACAACCTCCAAATCCCGAAAAAGCCCCTGTATTTCAACTGCACATCCCCTCCCTGCCGCGAAAGTGTCCAGTGGCCACTGGCTCCACCTCACTGTTACAATTTCTTCCATTGCTAGAATCACCATATGTGTACAACAGAATACTATCAAGTCCACTCTAGTCCATAGTTCTTCCCCCAATCCTGAGGGGACTGGGATGGTGATGCCCACTCCACCTCCAAGTGAGAGAGGGCTTATATCCCATAGATAAGATGGATGAGATTATCCTGCCTGCAGCTGCAGACTCTCTCCATTCCCCAGGATGGCTGTTTTCTATAATCATCTCCCTGCCAGGTGTCCTGGGTGAGTCCATTGAGCTGTAGAGTAGAAGTTGCAGCTCCACCGAGATTCCGGGACCAGCTGGCACAGGGACAGCCCAAAGACTCCAGTCCATGGAAGTACACCTACAAATTCCAGCACCACATATAGGTTTGAATAGAAGGGACAGATGGACCATGTGCAGGGAAGACATATTTGAGTCCAACTCTGTCACTCTCAGGAGCACAGATTCCAAAGTAAGGCCCACTGATAAGGCACCAAACTCCGGAGCTATCTGCCCTGATATAGGACCTGGATGTCTCCAGAGGCCTCAGAAGCCCCTGTATTTGGGGTCCTCCTGACTTTTAATTTGTTTCTTGGACTCAGCCATGTTTTCCTGTTTCTTAGTATGGGTTGTAGTTTTTTGTTGGTTTCTTGGCATCAGTTTATCTTGATGGGTTTGTTCAGTTGATTCACTTCTCTTTCTACTTTAGTCTTTGTTGTTGTTTTTTTTTTGTGTGGTTAGTTTTCACTTTGACACATCATTCCTCTTATTCGATTTCCTTGCTGTTATCTATGTTCCAATTTTCCCTTAGGCTCTTTATCTTTTTTTCCAGTTCCTTACAGATCAATGCCCTGAGGCCACCTGCTCTGTGCGTTGCCAAAACAGCTCACTTGGGTACGTTTTTGCCCCTTCTCAGCTGTTTTTTTGTGAGAGAGCTGGGGAGTGACCACCTGCAATGAAGCCATTTTCCAGGAATTTCTCCACTTGATTTTTGAAAGAGAGCTTTGATGCATATAGAATTCTTGTTTGAGAGGTTGTGTGTGTGTGTGTTCTTTTCCTTGGTGAATAACTTTGAATATGTTATTCCACTGCCCTTTGATCTTTAAATATAAAGCTCAGAAAATTTAGTGAGCAGAAAAAATAAAGAAGTCAGCTGTTAATCTTATTGGAGTTTTCCCATAAGTGATATGTAATATTTCTCTTATTGATTCTAAAATTTTCTCGTTTCCTTTGACTTTCAATATTTTTATTATGGTGTTTCTGTTTGACTAAGTTTCTTTGCATTTATTTTACTTATACATGTTTGAGCTTCCTGCATGCATGTTATTGTTTTTCAATAAATTTGGAAATTTTCAACCATTATTTCTTTGAACATATTTTTTTCTTTTCCATTCTTTCTCTCCTCTCCTTCTGGTTTTACTGTTACAAATATATTGGTTTACTTAATGTTGTCCCACATTTCTCTGAATCTGTTCATTTTTCTTCAGGTTTTTAGATCTATATTCTTTGGTATGTAAAATCTCTGTTGAGCTGTCTTCAAGCTTAATATTTATTTCTTCTACCATTTCAATTCTATTGTTGAGCCTTTCCAGTGAATTTATTTGTTATTTTCCTTTACAAATCCAAGATTTCCATTTGATTCTTTTTATAATTTCTATCACTTTATTGATATTTTTGTCATATTCCCATGTTCTCCCCTGCAAACTACTCAGCCTACAGTCTAGGCTTTATCATCATTGAAATTACAAATATCTTCCCAATTGCCTTTCACCAAAATCTCCATTATTCTTGATGTTCTTGAGAGTGCCATTAGGTTTAAACTTAATATGCCATTGCAGATGCAGTCAGTTTCTAGTGAAGCATTTAAGCACTACCTGTTTTACAGCTTCATTCACTTTCTGGGAAAAATCTCTGAACTGGGGTTCTAGAGTTGGATGTGGGAACAGTGCATCCCTGCTCTAGGAAATGGGTACTCAGTGGGTGGGGGCAGAGGTTGCCTCTCATGGCATGGAACCACTGTCTAATGAAGAAAGGACTATTAGACCCCCAGTTTTCTCAGTGTGTCATGCCCAAAATAGAGTCACAATTCCACGAGTGGGATTGTGCAGAAGAAGGGAGACCTCACTTTTCAATCTCACTGCTCTGGAACTTAGCCTCAACCTCAGGCAACTGGAGACCTGATAAGAAATGCTGGAATCTTGTCATCTTGGGAGAAAAACCTCCAACACAAAGCTGAGAGGTTGCACTGTGATCTTGATTATAGCAGTTTGAGGTGGAGTTTCTGATTCGTTGAACTTGGAGGGAGGAGGTAGCGGCTGGTTTTCATTCAAATAACACACTTTTCTTACAAAATTTTCATATATTTTCTTGAATAGCTGTTTCTTCAGTTTCTATTTGACCTTAAGTCCCACTCCAGGGCTTGGAATATTAAAAAAAAATAATCTGACCATTTACACTTCTACTCAAAACTCTCAAATGTTTTCCTATATCACTCATTGTAAAAACCAATTTTTTAATAATGCCCTACAAAGCTCCATAGTGGCTGTGCCCCTTGTCTTACCTCTCTGATCTCATTGCCTGATGCTCTTTCCCTTGTTCTGTCTATCCAGCCATTACATCTATCCTGGAGTTCTTTGAATATGTTAAGCATTCTCCAGCTTCAAGCTCATTATAATATTCTCCCCTTAGAATCTAGGGACCACATATATCTTCATGGTGCCCTAAATCACCTCTTAGAAGGCTTTAGGCAAATTTTATCTTTCTATGAAACCTTTTCCTCAATATCATCTTTAAAATCGCCATCCATCTGCTGGGGAAGTGACAAACACACAGAGCAGCCATGTTCCAGCCCTCGCCTATCCCTAACCCCCTTCCTCTCTTGGTTGTTTGCATGGCTGTGTTTGGCATGTTTCCATTTTTGCTAATTTGCATGCAGGTTTTTGGTGTGTTTCCATTTTTCAAGATACTACAGGCAGCCGGGGGGAGACATTAAATCTCCACAGTCCCAGTTGCTTGCCAGGGTTGCTTGATGCATGCTTTTTGCTATTTAGCAGGGCCCCCTTCCCTGGGTGTATAAAAACCCAATACTCATGCAGCACAAGTGTTCATCATTTCCGACATGAATTGCTCATGTCTTCACAGGGGATCAGCCATGATGATCTCACTTCCTCTGCTCTTTTAAACACTTTATGGGATGTAACTAATAAAGTGGTCATTTGCTGAATGTCTCTGTGTTCCCACAATGCACCATACGGCAACTATATTCATACCATCTCCATATTCTTTATATCCACTCCAAATTTCATTTTACTTCATAGACTCTACCAAATCCAGCTCTCTAGATATTATTTATTTAATTTGTATACTATTTGACTCCCTTTAGAATAAAATCTGTATGGAGGATTATTCAGGGGGGAGATGGCAATATTGTTTACTATTTCATTCTCGGCACCCCAAACAGTGTCTGACAAAAGAAAACACAATGAATAATTATTTACTGAACGAATTAATACTTAGTTTATAAACAGCTATCAACAAAAGTATTGAATGCACATGAAACTGCATATGCATAACATTGCAAAATTAAGAAAGCTCAATTTTTAATAATTTGAAATTATTTTTAAAGACAAGAACCTCTTTTCATAGATATTATGCACTTTTAAATTTAAAATAAAATGTACAACAGACAGGAAAATGAGTATATCTTTTTCATGAAGGAAAATCTGTCTGCCAGCCATTTGAGGATCTTGAATATGCTCTTTTGTTGTTTCCAAAATTCCCACAAGAATTGTCATTCTAGTGAAAGCCTCTCAGATTATAGATGATAGGATTTAGTTAGTAGAATCCAAGAGAGGAAAACCTAAGGAAAAACCAAGAGTCTGAGACATTTGTTTTATTGACAAATATAGAAATATACTGATGAAATGCACAATGTAGGTTATTCCTGTTAAATAAAGAACCCTAGAGAATTTGTTGACAACAAAGATAAAATAAGAAAAGAATGAATACAGTGCATCAAAAGAAGAGAATGAAGGCCAGATTGAGGTGTTAGGTGCACAAACATAAAGTCTGAAATGAAGTCTAAGAAAGACATAAGAATGAGATAATGCAACACCTTGCCAGTCTTTGTAAAAAAGCGTTGTCACATTTTTAAAATAATACAAAATATTGCAAGATTTTAAGTAAGGGAATAGCTGACTTCTATGGATCTGGTAGTTAAGCTTTCATCTGTAGACTATTCATTTTTAATGCAAGTATTATTGAGATATAATTCACATACAAAAAAAAATCATCATTTTAAGGTATATAATTCAGTGTTTTTAAGTGCTTTCATAATGTTGTGCAACCATCACCACTATGTAATTTCAGAATATTTTTATCACCCCTGCTGGGGAATTCATGAACATAAATAGTGGCCATCTCCCAGTCCTCCCCTACCCCTCTCTTTTTCGATGTGTACTGATGTTTCAATATGTTTTCATTCTACAACCAGAAGAAGATGATAGGTCATGCCCTCAGAATTGTAAGCTTATAAGCTAGTAAATTCTCAATGTAAAAGCCAACTCATTTTTGGTATATTGCCTTCAGCAGCTTTAGCAAACTAAAACATACAGGATCGTGTCTTTGCAAATACTTTTTCCTTTCCAGTCTGTTGCTTCATTTTCTCATCTAATTTCCCAGACTAAACACTCCAGAATAATGTTCTATGTGAACATTCATAGTAATGAAAATAAGATATGGAAGTTAACATCCTTATTTTGTTATGGACCTTAGGTTAAAACATTTGGGCTTTTACCATTAAGTACGATGGTAGCTATGAATTTTTGTAGATGATCTTTATTAGGTTTAGGAGGTTCTCCTATATTCTTAGTTTGTTGAATTTTTTATTATGAAAATATGTTGGATTTGTCAAATGGCTTTTCTGCATTTTTTTAGATGTTCACATGTGTGTTGTTATGTATTATATTAATATTGTGTTTTACATTTATTGATTTTCATATGCAAATCAAACTTGTATCCCTCAGATAAATTCTAATTGATCAAAGTGTGTAATGCATTTTATATGCACGCATTCTATTTATCAGTATTATGATAAAGTGCTTGCATATATATGTATATATGATTAAAGTCTACTGGTCTGTAATTATGTTTTCTTGTGGTGTCCCTATCATTTTGGTATTAGGGTAATAGTCTCATAGACTGAATTGAAAAATGTTCACCTCCTCTATATTTTGTTAGAATATGTGAAGGATTGGTGTTAATTCTTCTCTAAAAGTTTGGCGGAATTTACCACTGAAGGCATATGTGCTTAATATTTTCTTGGGGGTTGGTTGACTGACTACTAATTTAGTTTCTTAACTTATAAATAAATATTCATATTTTTTAAAATTTTGAGTCAATTTCTGTACTTTCTGAATTTCTAGCAATTTCTCTATTTCTTATAGGATATGTAATGTTTTTGCGTGCAATTGTTCATAATATCTCCTTGTAATTCTTTTTATTTTTGTAAGATTGGTAGTCACGTTCCCTCTTTCATTTCTGATTTTAGTAATTTTATTCTTTTCTTTTCATTCTTGGTCAGTGTGGCAAAAAATTTGTAAATGTCAAGCCACTTTTTGAGTTGTTCAATTATCTAATGTTTTTGCATTCTCTTTCTCATTTATTCTCCAGCCTTTCTTCATTATTTCCATCCTTTTATTTACTTTGAGCTTAGTGTGCTTTTCTTTTTCTTAGTTTTTAAGATGGAGGGCTATATTAATTTCCTTTTAATATAGACATTTATAAACTATAATAAATTTTCCCTAACAATTTAAGTTTGTGCATGTCATGTTTTCATTTTCATTCAAAACAAAGTATGCTAACACTTCCTTAGGATTTCTTCTTTGACTCATTGGTTATTTGTGTGTGTTGTATAATTTCTACATATATGTGAATTTCCCAAATTTCTTTCTGTTGTTGATATCTAATTTAATTGCACTGTGTTCAGAGAACACACTTTGTTTGATTTTCAACCTTGTAAATGTTTTAAGACTTGCTTTATGGCCTAATAATTCATGTGCTTTTCAGAAAATGAGGATTATGTTGCTGTTGAATGGAATGTTGATAGATATATGTTAGGTCTATGAGATTTATACTCATCTAATGTTCAAGTCTTCTATTCTGTTGTTGATCTTCTCCTTGGTTGTTTTATCCTTTATTTTAAGTAACATGTTGAAATATCAAATTATTTTGTTGAGTTGGCTATTTCTTTCTTCAGTTCTGTCAATTTTTTATTTCATGCATACAGTATCTCTAGTTTTTAGTTTCATATGCTCTCATATTTATGATCTATTCCTTTCAACCTATTAGTCTCTTTGAATCTAAAGGGTGTCTCTTTCAGGCAACTTACAGTTGGATTTTTCTTTTATCTTTACTGCTTATCTTTGTCTTTAGATTGGGATGTTTCATCCATTAATATTTAAAATAATAATGAAGGTAGAATTTATTTTGATAATGTTGCTATTTATTTTATATGCATCTTAGGTTTTTTGTTCTTTTCTTTCTTAATTTCTGCTTTTGTGTTAAATATCATGCATGATGCTTACAATATTGCATATTTATTAATTGTTGTTATAATATGATCTCAATAATAATGGTGTTTTGTGATTTAGTTGTTTTTTTAACTCTTTATTTTGAAATAATTATAGTGTTACAGGAAGTTGCAAAGATAGGGCATTGTGTGTGTGTATGTTTTTAAAGAAAACATGAGAAGACAGTCATTTTCTGTCCCTCTGTTTCTGTACTTAGCTGTAACTTTATTGATCATGCCTATTTCACAAGAATTTTGGAAGAAAGTTTACCAAATGTTTTTGCAATTCTAAAATAAAATACTTTAT
Source organism: Tolypeutes matacus (assembly GCA_026826555.1). Taxonomy (NCBI): domain Eukaryota; kingdom Metazoa; phylum Chordata; class Mammalia; order Cingulata; family Chlamyphoridae; genus Tolypeutes; species Tolypeutes matacus. Next base: position 71,012,227 of record JAKSZT010053883.1, read on the forward strand.
TTTATTTTAAAATACTTTAAAATTGAAGATTTTAAAAAATTATTTTTGATACTAAAGTTGTCCCCCAGAAAGGCAGAAGGGTGAAGGAAATTTATATACTCAAGTTTTGCATGTTAATTGTACTTGCTCAGAAAGGCAAGTTACTCATTTTGTTCCAGGACAAAGGTTCATGTTATTAATTTAGTCAATGTAATAGGCTTTATTCTCTACTAAACACAATCCTAAACTACATTTGGCACATGACATAAAGAAAAAAAAATAATTTAATTCTGTTGCTGTTTCTTTTACCATATTTTCTTCAATAGTTTTACTACTGGTTGTCCTGGGGATTATAATTAACATTTTAACTTAAAAAAATCATTCATATTAATACTAACTTATTTTCAATAATGTACGAAAATTTTGCTCCAATATAGTTCCATTCGCTCCTCCTCCTCCGCACTTTTATTGTCATAAATATAACATTTTATGCATTATAAGCCATCAACACAGTTTTATAATTATTATTTTATGAAGTTATCTTTTAAATCAGATAGAAGTTACAAACAATGTATATACTGACTTTTATATTTATGTATGAAGTTACCTTTACCAGTTCATGTTATTTTTCATGTGGCTTCAAGTTACATTTCAGTGTCATTTGATTTCATCCTGAAGGACTTCTTTTAATATTTTTATGTCAGGTCTGCACCTGATGAGGTCTCACAATTTTTATTTATCTGGGAATGATTTAATATCCGCCCCCCCCTTTTTTTTTCAAGTTTAGATTTTATAGATGTAGAATTCTGGGTTGGTAGACTTTTTTCTTTACTATTTTGAATATGTTAACCTGCAGCCTTCTAGTATAAAGAGATTCTGATGAGAAGTCATGTGTTAATCTTTTTGAGAACTACTTATACATGAGAAACTTCTTTTCTGTTGCTCTTAAGATTCACTCTGTCTTTGAATTTTGATAATTTGAATGTTTCTAGTTATGAATTTCTTTGAGATCACCTTACCTTCTCAGATGTGCAGACTGTTTTACACCACATTTGGAAAGTTTTCAGTGATTACCCCTCAATCTCTATCCTTTCCTTCATTAACTCCCACTGTGGAAATGTTGGTGTTCTTGATGGTGTGCCACTGGTCTCTTAGACCCTGTTCAATTTTATTTATTCTTTTTACTTCCCATTCCTCAGACTGAATAACCTCAATTTATGTGTCTTCAAGTTTGCTGATTCTTTCTTCTGCTTGTTCAAATCTATTAATGCCTTTTAGTGAAATTTTCATTTCAATTATCATACTTTTCAAATACAGAACTCCTATATGTTTTATTTTTGTAATTTTTATTTATTAGACTGCTGTCATCCTGCTTGCTGTGCTAAACTTCAGCAGCAAGTTCTGTGTGCCAAACTGTCAGTCAGAAAGAGAGACGCTTGCCAACCCATTCCAACACAAGTATCAGGGTTGACAGAAAAACATGATTGATACAGGCTTTAATGGAAAAGTGTTTACTTACATGGAGAAGAGATAGGGAGAGGCTAGCTTTACTACTGGGCATTGGCCTTTATGATGGGGATTATTTAGCTTAAAAGCTTAATAAATAAATTTGTGAGACCATGAATATGTCCAAATCAAGGCATCTTCTGGTGTTACTTTCTCCCTGAAGACTGGCTGAATGTGATCTGACACTCCTGTTTCTCATGGCAAGGCACATGATAGCATCTTCTGGTCTCCCTTCTCTTCCAGGTGATGTTGCTTCAGATTCTGGCTTCCTCTGGCTTTCTCACCCACCCTCTGTGGGTTTTTCACTATCAGTCTCTCCATATTCATCCCATTTATAAAGGGATAAATATATAAGTAAGAGGATAAAGACCCATCTTAGCCATGCCTTACTGAAGTAATCTAATCAAAATATCTCACCTACATTAACTTCACACCCACAAAAATGGATTAACTTTAAAGACATGATTTTTCTGGGGTCAGTAAAACCCTCAAACTTCCACAGGAGTCATCCCACATTCATTATCCATCATAAGAGCCAAGCAAACACAGTCATGAACCCAGGGTTTATATGTGGGTCACAGGGAAAGGTGGCAGGCTGCACTTGGACTATTCCCTTCCATACGGTTTATTCATTATCTCTTTGGTGAATTTCTTATGCCACAGGGATGCCAATGTAAAGTACTATAAATGGATCGGTTTTTATAATGGGAATTTTATTTAGGGTAAAAGCTTACAGTTCCAATGCTGTGAAATGTCCAAGTCAAAGCACCATCAGAAATGCTTTCTCACCCAAATCAGGTATTGGTGATCCTGGTGTCCTGCCACATGGGGAAGCAAGATAATGGCTGAACTATGCCAAGGTCCCTGCCTTCATCTCTGGGATCACCATTTCCTGGATCCCAGCTAAGGGCAACCAAGAATAAGGCTTGTCTCTTGTCTGGCCCTCTCTCTCAGTTTCTGCTGCTCTACTTTCTTCCTGAGTTCAGCTGTGGACTATCAGGCATATGGCTCATCTCTTCAGCCTTGAACAGCTCCATGGGCCCTGTCCCTCAGGGGCCTCTTTCTGTGCCTATGTGCTCTGCTAATTCTAGATGCTAGTACCTCTCCCTCAGCCTCTCTAGGCTTCTGGCCTTGGGTTCAGCTCCTTGGGCCTCAGTTCCTTGAGACTTTTAGGGTTTTCTCTGCCTTTCTGCAGCTATAGGTAAACCTGGAGTCCTCTCTCACTCATGGCTGGGTCAAAATGGCAAAACTCATTTTCCTGTGTGTCTCTTATTTTGTGTCTCTGGTTATATAAGGCCCAGCAAGAGGGTGTAAACCCAACCTGTGTCAAGCCTCGCTGACATAGTCCAATCAAAAGGACTCCACAATCATAAAACTTAACAATAAAAATACAAAGTATCTGATTAAAAAATGGACAAAACACTTGATAAAACAACTGTCTAAAGAAGAAATACAAATGGCAAAGAAACACATGAAAAAATGTTCAACATCACTAGTGATTAGGGATGGGCAAATCAAAACTACAATGAGATACTATTTTACACTTATTAGACTGGCTGCTATTAAAAAGTTGGAAAACTGTAAATGTTGGAGAGGATGTGGAGAGATAGGAATGCTTATTCAATGTTGGTGGAATGTAGGATGGTATTGCCACTGTGGAATATTGTTTTGTAGTTCCTAAGGAAGTTGATTATAGACTTGCCATGTGACCCAGCAATACCGTTGCTAGGTATATACCCAGAAGAACTGAGAGTTGTGACATGAACAGATAGATATCTGCACACCAAATTTCATAGCAGTGTTATTCATTATTGCTAAAAGTTTGAAACAACCCATCAATTGATAAACAAATTGCAGAGTATACACACAATGGAATATTATGCAGCTGTAAGAAGAACTGAAATTGTGAAACATATGACAACATGGATGAACCTGGAGGACATTATGTTGAGTGAAACAAGCCAGACACAAAAGGACAAATATTGTATGATTGCCTTATTTCACACAATATGTATGTGTGAAATATGTATATAAGAATTGCATATATTAGAACATTTTTCTTTGAAGCTGAACAAAATAAGTTAATAGTACTAAATATTAATATCAGACAAAAAAAACCCACAATTACTAAGTGAAGGAGACCAGACACAGAGTACTACATATTGTATGATTCCATTTATATAAAATGTAAATATAAATCAATATATAAAGATGAAAGGAGATTAGTGGTTAAGTAGGTCTGAGAAAGGAATGCTAAGGGGTATATAGTTTTTCTTTTTGGAGTAATGAAATTGTTCTAAAATTTTTGAGATGATGAATGTAAAACATTGTGATTATACTAAAAGCCATTGATTATGAACTTTGGATAGAATAACCAGAAATAGCAGTTATGTACAGTGGAGAAGCATAGAGAGATTGAAAGATGAGGAATTTTTGTGTTTGTCTGTTTTTTGTTTATTATTATTGAAACAATGAAAATGCTCTAATAATTATTGAAGTGATGAATGCACAACTAAGTGATTATAGCAAATACTATTTATTGTACACTTTGGATGTATTGTATGCTTTATTAATATGTATCAAAAAATTGATTTGTTAAAACAAAAAAGGACTCCACATGCACAAGAATGGGTTTGTTCAAAACATAATCTTTTTCTTTTTGGGATTCATAAAAAGAACTTCAAAATGTCGCATCCATACTTTCATTTAATTATTTGAATTATTCCTTTTAGTTCTTTGAACATACTTATAATATCTGGTTTAAAGTCTTTGACTACCATGTTTATGTGTAGGCATCTTCAGAGAAATTTCTATTGACTGTTTCCTTTTCTGTGTATATTATGATACCTTTTATACGTCTCTTGTGTCTTGTAATATTTTGGTTAAAACTGATCATTTAAAATAATATAATAAACAAGTTTGGTAATCAGACACCTCCTTCCCCACACAGTATCATGCCATTGCTGATTATTGTGGCGGTAGTTGTGTTTGTTTGTTTCATGACTTTCTTGGGTTAATTCTGTAAAGTCTGTGTTCTTTGTCATGTGTAGCCACTGAAGTTTCTGCTCAGTTAGCATAGTGATCATCTAATGATTAAAGAAAGATTTAAAAAGTAAAACACCTCTTGAATCAATAAGTCTTTCAGTCTTTATCAAAGATTCTGTATGTGTTGAGGATAAGACAGTTTGTAACTCTGCCTTAGCTTTCACTTCCTGCTTGCACAGTACCTCAAAGACACCCAGAGTTGAGAGATTAGGCCCTTCTTGGGTTTTTTCTGGGCATGAGCACAGCACTTCACCCTGCGCTCTATATTATATCTACCTATGTATATTTCCTTCCACAATTTTTCATGTTTATTTTTTGGTCAGCTTCTTCTTAGCTGAAACTGGCAACCGCACTTCAAACAACAGCAATGATGAGCAATTATCACTGATTGCTTTCAACAAATGCCATGGGTATAAGGCTGTTTACACAGAATGAGCTGAGAGTCAAGTTAAATGAAGACACACTGCTAGAGCAATTAGTAATAATAGGAGCCCCAATCCATTTTGCTCTATCCTACTAGACTGCTAATTTTTAATATCTATCATAGTTGGGAAACTGTTGGCTTTCAAGACTTTCACAGAGCTGAGGAGAGACAGATTAAACTAGGGAAAGTTAAAAGACCAGACACCTTGCTGTTCTTCCTGAAACTCAGCCATTTTCCTTTAGTCAATGCTGCGTGGATTGTTGCAAGAACTTAGTTAATATCTAGATTTTTTAAAAAGTTTCTGCCAGTGTTATCAGTGCTTATCAGATGAGCAGATTTTTGGAACTCTTTATTTTACCATTCCAGTAGTAGGATAGTGCTGGATTAGTCTAATGTAATCTGATCAACAGAATGCACACTACCTGTAACTGCATAATGGAAAGTCCACTTAAGCTTATCATGAAATATATGAGTATTGGTTTTAAATGTGGAATATATTAAATGCAGAATGACCTGATCAAATTTTGTATTCATATTTTTGCAATTAAAGAAGCAATTGGAAAGCACTTTTAATCCATGGATCATGTAGGACTAAAAATGTGCCTCTATTGACTTCCTACTAGTCATTGGCCAGCATTTAGTAAAATCTTTGTGGAAATTAACTCATTTAATGTTCAAAATAACCCTAGGGAGAAATTGCACTAGACAATATTGATGCACAGAGAGAAGTAACTTTCCCAAGGTTCATATTTACTCAGCAATGGAGTCAGGGCTGACATGGGACAGAGACTTATCCTAAAACACATGGACATAGCCATGGTCTTTATTCTGTGTTCCTAATTTAGAACAATATAATTCACTAGAAATCCCCAGCCCACAGACAAGAGGCATTTGGCCGTCTCTAGCCATCTGGAAGAGTCTTACCAAAAGTATGCTACAGGGCTCTTCATAAAGGGCTAATTGAATACACTCTTTGCGTGCTTCAGGTTTTGTCATTAATTAAAGCTGATATAGAATTTTAAGTGTGAACTAATTTAAGATATAGGCATAAAGAATTAAGATAACTTATTAATAAAAAAAAATTCCTCTAAGACAAGTCTGCTAAAGGAGACTGGAATGGATTAAATACTAAAATAAGGCCAATGGCCTCTTTGGCACCTTACCATTTATTTACACAAAATAATTGCAATATCTCTTTAAAAGCTGTTTATTGGTATGTACTTTAGTACCTTGCAGAAAGTGGTCAGAAATATTTTTGAATGAAAACCAGTAATTGGAAAACAGTGTATTATGAACTAATACCTGCTTGATATTTGGGAATTCTATTTTATAGCTTAGTTCTGACTCCTCTTTTGAGAAAAACAATTTCACCATTACAGGTCTCTGGTTCCTTATTAGGAAATGAAAGTTTGGCTAGGTTTTAGCATTTATTCCAATCCATATAATCTATGACAGTGAAATATAGGAAAATTTATAACATAAGGTGATTTTAAACTAAATTTTAAAATTTTTGTTTCTTTTCTATATATGAATATATACTAATTGAAATATATAAAAGATGAAGATCCTGCCTTCAAAGATATACAATAAGATTATAAGATAGGAATAGTCAGATAGAACAGATTAAGTATAGTTTGGTGTGTTCTGAAATTTTGACATTAACTATGTAGACAGTTCTCATGGTTGATGAAAATGCAGTTGAAGTGGTATTTAATTGGAAATTTCTTGATTAGCCACTGCAACTCTAATGAATGCGAATTTCAACACTTTCAAAAATTATATCCTACTGTGTGAATATTTTTTATGCAATCAACAACAAAATGAAGTACTGATTTACAAAAATGATCATAAAAGTTATTTCATTGTTAATTTAATCAAATTTCACTCTCTGTCTTTTTTACCAAATAAATTTTTCTTGTTTTTGTTTACATGAAGTAGTGGGCTTCTTTTGAAATCTTAACTTTAAACTGATAAAGATAAAATAAACCAGACAAAAAATGTACTTTAATTCTTTCATATAAAGGCAAGAAAGCATTAAGTAAAAATCTAATTTTGTGTAAGTATCTCATTTTAATTAAATAATATATATCAAGTGGATATTGGTATATTGGTAACATTGGGCCTTTGCTTAGGACCTAGCCCTTTTCCTTAAATAGGGACCCATTATAATGCCATAATTTAAGAAAGGAAGTTGTTATAACCATTTGCAGAAATTCAGAGTAGATACCACTTGCCACAACAGCATACCTATCCAAAAGTTATAAGGTATGTATTTAGTACAGAGTTTGTATTAGGTTTTTAAGCACATGTTGAGTGCTTTTTGCCCAAAAAACTACCTTTGAAAAGTCCATTTATTTTGCATTGACACAGGATAAACAAAATACTGTTAAAGGCCTATTGTAGAGTGGTTCTTACAGTGAAAGAGGCATTTCACTAGCTAGCTTATACACAATAACTCAAGCTGCAAATTAAATCATTTGTTAAATTTATGAAGCACATCTAAAATATTCTAACCAAAGCTAGTTTACATCAGGAATACACTATAATCATTAAATTTAACTAAGTAATACTTGTGAAGGGCTTGATTCAAGATAGTTTACCTACATAGATTTTGATTGACTCAATACAATTTTGAAAGCTGTAATAATTAATTTGGATTAGATATGCATCCCTATATTTAAACTTGATCTACCTGTTGAAATCCCAGGGTTTATACAAATGTAGATAATGACATTGATGTCCACCTATTTTTTACTGGCAGCTAATGTTGATAGTTTCCATGGTTACTGCTTCTCTGCATAAAGGATTTTTTCAGATACTTCTGTGTAACCCAGAGGTGAAAAAGAATTAATGCCTCCAGAGCTTCTGAAGGGCAGGAGGTAATAGGCTAGCCTATCTTCTCGTGGGATAATTCTGTGACAATAGATGACAGACTAGCCTACTCATAAATTTACATTTTATTGGTTTATTTTTCCATCACTCACTCATGCTTCCCACTCCCTCACTTAGTCTTCTTGGAGTCACCTCTCAAATAAACTACCTATACCCAAGACTTTTTCTCAGGGTTTGTCTTTATAAGAACTAAAATAGTACATTGGGTAAGGAAATGTCTCCATTTTTATTTCAATTATTAAAAGTACACCTCCTCCACAACCAGCAAGATGGTGGCAGAGTAAGGAGATCCTAGAATAATTTCCCGCTACAAGGCAATTAGTAATCACCCAGAGCTATCTAAAGCACTTGTTTGAGGGCTGCAGGAGACCAAAAGGGCATCCTGCAACATCCTTGAAAGAATGGAAGGAGAAGACTGCCCATCTGCAGAGAAGATTCATGAGTAGAGCATTGCACACCGCGGAGGCCTGTGCCCATCCTCCACTGGAGGCACAAGCCAACTCAGGAGCTATTCTGCGGCTTGAATTGGAAGTTCCACTTCCCAAAAACAGGGGAGAATGAGACAGTTGGGCACCAGCTTCAGCTACTGATTAGTAAATTCAGCGGGCTAAAGTATAATCCTAAGAACAGCCAGAGTTTGAACCTGTCCAAGTCAGAAAGAGGCTGGCAGCCGCCATCTTAACTGCATGCCTGACAGGAGGGGAAATGGGGCTGACTGAAAATCACAGTGACAATAGAGAAGGTTTCTTTCACCCAGATTGGCCTGCAGCCCTAGCCTAGGCTTCAGCCCCACTTCTAGCAGGGAGGAAGCTGGCAGGCTCTGCACCAGGCTATCCAGGTAACTGCAGGTACATTTGACTGGCACAGACTGAATAATCAGAGGTCTACCGGGGCAACTGAGGTAATCTTGACCAGCACTACATAGATTGCTGCCCACACCTGCATCTACATCCCTGCCCCAAGCAAGGGAGAAAGGGGTGTGAAGCTTCATCAGTCTCCCTGAGCAAATACAGTCTAGGACTCCATGAGTTGGATTATTCCACACAGCTGTGACTCTGTCCCTACCCCTGGCAAAGAAGAATGTTAGGAGAAGCTTCATTGGTCCTTGGGGCAATGAGGGCAGCTTGAGCCTCCACAGCTTACAGCACCAACTACATTTTTGGCTTCTAATACACAATCAGCA
>JAKSZT010053883.1:71021355-71057148 GCA_026826555.1 Tolypeutes matacus
CCAAAAAAAAAAAAAAAAAAAAAAAAAAAAAAAAAACCCAGAAGATATGGCCCAGTTAAAGGAAAAAGATAAGCCCCCAGATGACATAAAGGAGTTGAGACAACCAATCATAGATGTTCAAACAAATCTCCTTAATAAATTCAATGAGATGGCTAAAGAAATTTAGGATATTAAGAAGATATTGGATGAGCAAAAAGAAGAATTTGAAAGCATACATAGAAAAATAGCAGATCTTCTGGGAATGAAAGATTCAATAAATGAAATTAAAAATACACTGGAACCATATAATAGCAGATTTGGGGAGGCAGAACAAAGGATTGGTGGGCTTGAAGAAATGGCCTCTGAAAGTGAACATACAAAAGAACCGATGAAGGAAAGATTGGAAAAACTTGAACAACGTCTCAGGGAACTAAATAACAGCAAGAAATGTACAAACATACATGTCATGGTTGTCCTAGAAGGAGAAGAAGAGGAAAGGGGCAGAAGGAATATTTGAAGAAACCATGGTCGAAAATTTCCCAACCCTATTGAAGGACATAGATATCCATGTCTAAGAAGCACAATGTACTACCATCCAAAAAAATCTGATCAGACCAACTCCAAGACACAAACTAATAAGAATGTCAAATGCCAAAGACAAAGAGAGAATTCTGAGAGCAGCATGAGAAAAGCAATGCATAACATATAAGAGATACCCAAGAAGATTGTTTGCTGATTTTTCACAAGAAACCATGGAGGCAAGAAGACAGTGGTATGGTATATTTGCAATTCTGCAAGAGAAAGACTTCCAAACCATCTTATATCCGGCAAGATTGTTTTTCAAAAATGAGGGCAAGTTTAGAATATTCACAGATAAACAGAAACTGAGAGAGTTTATAACCAAGAAACCTGATTTTCAGGAAATACTAAAGAGTGTGCTAGAGCCTGAAAAGAAAAGACAGGAGAGAGATGCCTGGAAGAAAGTCTAGAAATGAAGAATATATCAATAAAAGTAGCTAAAAGTTTCAAAAGAGTGGTGAAAATAAAATATGACTGATAAAACCCAAATATTCAGGAATAAACTTAACCAATGATGTAAAGCACCTGTTTTCAGAAAACTATGACTCATTGTTAAAAGAAATAAAAAAGACCTAAATAATTGGAAGAACATTCCATACTCACAGATTGGAAGACTAAATATCATTAAGATGTCAATTCTACTCAAATTGATTTACAGATTCAATGTAATCCTGATAAAAATTTCACCAGCATTTTTAAAGTAAATTGAAAACATGATTATCACATTTATTTGGAAGGGTAAGGGGTCCTGAAAGACCGGAAACATCTTAAAAAGGAAAAGTGAAGTTGGAGGACTCTCACTTCTGGACTATTGCCTAGCTACAGTGGTAAAAACAGCATGGTACTGACATAAAGACAAACACACAGATCAACAGAACTGAATTGATGATTCAGAAACACCCTCACATCTAAGGTTAAGTGATTTTTGACTAGCCTGTCAAACCGACCCAGCTCAGGCAGAACAGTCCATTCAACAAATGGTGCTGAAAAAACTGGATATACATAGCAAAAGAAGGAAGGAGTACCCCTATCTCACACCTTACACAAAGGTTAACTCAAAATGGATCAGAAACCTAAATATAAAAGCAAGAACCATAAAGCTTCTAGAAAATGTAGGAAAATATCTTCAAGACCTGGTGGTAGGTGGTGGAGTCTTAAAGGAGATAAGAGGAGGACTGAGATGGTCTACTGATATTTAATGTATGTAGAAGTTTTAATTAGCCTTACTGTAAAACTGTGGAAATGTACAGAGTTGATGGTAACACATTATAGTGGGTAACAGCTGGTTTATAAATGGGGATTTGGCTGAAAATGTTAGTCTAGGGATATAAATGCCAATTGACAGATAACTAGAGAATAATCTAGGGACTGAATAGCACAGTAAACCCAGAGGTGGATGAAAATTGTGGTTGATGGTACAGATGCAAGAGTGTCCTTTGTGAGCTAGAGCAGATGTACAGTGTTGCTAATGGGGAAGTATGGAAAAATGTATGCCAAATGTACTGTATTACCTGGTAATAATTGGATGATATTATCTCATAATCTGTAACAAGTGTTCCACCATGGTGTGGTGTGTTGATAGAGGTGTGTTGTTTGGGAATTCTGCACATGTACATGATTATTTTGTAAGTTTATGACTTTTGTCATAAAAATATATTTTAAAAATAATAATAGGGTGGGTTGGGGGAAAATACATCAAATGTAAAATAAGGACTATAATTAGTAGTAAGATTTTGACAATATTCTTTCATAATTTGTAACAAATGTCTCACAGCAATGCAAGGTGTTTCCATACAGAGTTGATGTATGGGACTCCTGTATGATGTTATGAATGTTTGTTTTGTAAGTTTTTTATACACTTTTTTACAAAAAAGTTTTTTACAACTTTTTTATACACTTATTGTTTATGTATGTTCATGTATAAATGATATAATAATAATGATAGGGTGGTTTGGGGGAAAATACTTTGGTTAGTAATAATATTTTGAAGATGCTCTTTAATCATTAGTTAAAAATGTTTAACAACAATGCAAGATATTGGTGGTAGGGTGAGGTATGAGAGCCCTGTATGATGCTATGTATGTTTGTTTTGTAAGTTCAAACTATTGATATACACTTATTGTTTTTGTATGTTCATGTATGAGTGATATACTTCAATAAATTAAAAAAAATACACCTCTTCAATTTCTCATGCTTGTATTCATAGACTTCATAACCTATTGACAGAGTGATGAATGTAAATTATAAATAATAATATATGTAAACTCATTAAGTATGCATTTCCATTTTATAGTACTTTAAAATGTACAGAGTATCTTGTCACGTGCAGTAGAACTTTTTCAAACATAAATGTGGAAGGAGTGTGAGAATAATTAGAAATTAATCTCCTCTAAGATTGAAGCTAAGGGGATTAAGCTGCTGGCTTGAGATTCTTCAGAGATGTGTGTTGCCTCTCAAATGTGGTATCTTTTCTAGTAAACAGTTTTAATATTTTACCTCTGTTTCTCTTATTTAAGAATCATTGCATGAGGATTGCTATTGTAGTGTAATATAACACTACCTCAGTTAAACAAGGGACTTTCTAGGTAAAAATATTATACATTCCATTATAGCAGAAGAAATGATTAGAGAAATATATGGCTCATATCAGTTCATGAAAATCATACATGCATCTTAAATGTTAGAAAACTCAATATGAGTTGTTTAATATGAGTTATGGCAACCAGAAAAGCTACATTGATCTCAGAGTTATTAAGAGAACAATATCTACTAAAACAGAATGGAAATAGTCTGATTTTACATGGATGATACCAAATCTGGAGTTACTTTTTGTGTTTTATGTATTTATGTAATTATATATACCCTAACATCAAATGACTTGAAGTGGTTTAAAAGGTTATACAGAAAGAAATAGAAAAAAATCATAATTATAGAAAAAATATAGGTAAGTGGACAGAATATATAGTCATACTAGAATACTAAAGCCATACATAAAATTTAGAGATCATACATAATTAATAAAAATGAGTGATGAAATTGAAGTGAACAGGTTTTTGACCAAAAAAAAGGGAAAAATAACAAAACCACACTTAAGATTTATTATTGTAATACATCAAAATCACACTGATTCTTTAGTGGAAGGAAGTAAACCTTTTCTGCACTTTGATCTGTACACACCCCTAAATGAAACAGTGTGGAATTGCATTCAACAATATCCCTAGTGCAAATTAAAAAGCATCTCTGAATAGCTAGTTGTTGTTGCTGTTACTTTATTTAGCTTCTTATTTATTTTGCTTTATTTTGATCTCTTTATGAAATCCAACATAAAAGTAAAGCTAATATGAAAAGTAGTAGAATTAAAAATCACAATCAAAGGATCAATGAAGGTAAAATAAACCAAAAATATATATGCATAAAAGATAAATGAAAATTTAAAATAGAACAAAACATGCTAAAACGTTAAAGAAAATGTGTAAATACATTCAAATAATTTTTAAAAGGATGAAAAGGATTATCAGAAGCACCACAACACAGGAAAAATTCAAAAATAAACAAAATGTTAGAAACAAATACAAACATAACAATAATTGCAATAAATATTAATAGACTAAATATGCCAAAAGACAGACATTATTACCATTGATTATTAAAAAGACCCAAATATGTACACTCAAAAAGGAAAAAAGGCACATATTCCAAATAGTGGCCTAGATAGTTTGAAAGTAAATGGATAGGAAAAGATACATCATGCTAAGGGTAAGCTTTAGATAACTGAAGAGTATGTATTAATAATAGAATAAATATACTTGAAGGAAAATTATCATAAGAGATAAAGAGGGGTATTTTATAATGTTAAAATGTTTGATTTGTCAAATAAACATAAAAATTAAACTTGTGTATGTGCCTAAAAAGAGAGCTTCAAAATATATGAAACAAAAATTTAAAGAATTAAAGGGTGAGATTGATGATTACATAATCATAGTTGAAGACTTAAATAATCTTTTCTCAGAAATTGATAGAACACTCAGATGAAAAATCAGCAAATATTGAGATGACACAAACAAGCTATCAACCACCTTGATCTAAGTGATATTTATAGATCATTTTACCAAACCATAACAGAATATAGATTATTTCTAAGTCATATGGCATATTTACTAGGATCATCCATATGGTTAGCCATAACAGGCATCTCAATTAGTTTGAAAAGTTTGAAATCATACCAAACATGTTCTGACCACAGTGAAATGCAACTAGACATCAAAAAAATAAGATAAATAAAAAAGTCCATATATTTGAAAAATTTAAAAATATTTAAAAATAATTCATATATTGTGGTGGTTTAAAGTTGTATGTACCCCAGAAAAAACATGTTCTTAAATTTACTCCATCCCTGTGGGTATAAACCCATTGTAAGTAAGATACTGTGATGAGACTACTTCAGACAAGATATGATCCACCTTATTCAAGATTGGACTTAATTCTTTTACTAGAGTCCTTTATAAAAGGAATGAATACAGAGAGAGAGACAGAGAGAAAGCTACTGAGGTAAGCTGAAATCAATGAAACACAAAAGAAGATAAAGAGAAGCGAATGCTACCATGTGCCTTGCTATGTGGCAGAAGAATCAAAGATTGCCAGGAGCAGGGAGTTGGGAAGAAATCACTGCCTTAATGATGCATTGATTTGGACATTTTCATGGTCTCAAACTGTAAGCTAATAAATTCCCATTGTTTAAGCCAATACATTTCATCATGTCTGCTTTAAGCAATCTAGGAAAGTAAAATATATATTAAGAAATAATTCACAAAAGAAATTAGAAGCTCTTTTGGGCTGGATTGTTATGATATACTACATTACCAATTTGTGGGCTAATGTACTTAAATGGTGTCTTAGTAAGCCAGTGCTGTTATGACAAATGCCACACAATGGGTAGGCTTACACAATAGGAATTTATTGTCTTACGATTTTGGAGGCTAGAAGTCCTACATCAAGGTATTAGCAAGGCTTGTTTTCTTCCAGAGTCTGTAGCATTCCATCAATCTTCTGTCCCATGAGGATCTCTTTCTCCTTGTGTTGGGTCTTCTGGTTTCTGCTGTGTTCTGATACATTGGTCTTTATCTTCCAAAAAGTGTGAAGACATTGAAATGATTTAATGATAACTCCAGGTAGAGAAAGGAAACAGCAGTTAATAGACACACAATTTGTATTTAATAAGTGCTATAGAATTGATTCTGTGTACATTGCAATATTGGCTATTTTATACTCCAGTAAGGGAGTGATCCACTTCAAATTCTTTCAAAATAAATACAGAAAAAATTTTCTTGGGAAACACAGTTACTTACACTATATTTAGTTAGTCCCAAATCATCCTCAGATAAGCCAAGTTATTTTAAACTACAGGATCTTTATATATCTTCTCAACTCAGCTTGGAAAACTACTTTTGATATTTTTGTTTAGTTACCTTCTACTAAGTCTTCAAATTTTGATGCATGTGACATTCTAAAGGAAGCTTTTCTTTTACCTACCAAAGTAGCTTAAATTACATTATTAAAGCTCACAACATCATGGACCACTCTAATGTAACATTGCTTATAGTAGAAATTTTATAATTTGGTTTAAATTTCTGATTAATATTGTTCCTTGCCATTAATCTAAAACTCCATGAGGATGAGGAGGATTCTATCTCTTTTGGCCTACTCTAATGACTCTATCGCCTAGGAGAGTACGTGAAAAGCAAGATGTTGTTCATGCTTATGTGACAAGAGAATAAATGATGTGTATTTGTACATTTACTTTAGAAGAGCATTGTCTGAAGATACATGATTATTTCATGACATTTTTTAGCATATTATTCTTGAGAAATTATTTGTGTCATTAATACACTTGTTCTAATTGAGGTTTGGAATTATAGAAAATTTACAAATTCTTTGAGGCAGTTAAATAATGTATAAGGGCTCTCTCAATATTTCCAAAACAATATCTTTTTATATATAACAAGTGAAATATTTTATTAGTCTTTCATATTAAGATGTCTTTGGATAGGGTTGAGGAATAATTGAATTGATGTATGAAGTAGGGATTAATGTATAGTTTGTATGCTATATACACATTTACATAATCTCACACAAACTAAGTTAATTTCTCCTGAATGTTCTTTGAATTCATATCTGTGTGAATATTACATATATATAGCTATATTGTATTATATATAATTTTGAAATATATACATATATATCACATAATTCATATATCAAAGTGTGTCTAGTAGAAATAAACTTGGCTTGATTTATCAAATACATTATAATCTTATTTACAAAATCACTACCTAGAAAAGAAAAAAAAGATACTACACCCTATACAATGTGAATGATACACAGATATATACAAATAATTAATTTAAGCATACTTGGAAACTCTTACACATCTGAAAGTATATGTACATGTCTATATATGAAAATAGTTAAAATCTTCTTTATCTTACTAATGAAAACTCTTTGCCAGGAGCATATGTCATTCCAATCTCTGCTTTTCTCTCTCAGATTGTGCCTGTCTTGTACATCTCTGGTGTTCATACCCTACACTTTTCAGAGCTGGATGTCACTCTCTAATTTTAGGGCACTTAAAACATTATCCTACATACTTCTCAGATTCTATATAATTCTATATAATTATTGTCTTTATCATTTTTTGAACTGGACTCCTCTATTCAACAAACTACAAAATGTTAGCTTCCTTCTCTTAATTACCTAGGAAAGGATTATCTGTTTGTTTAGTGCTTAATTAATCAAGGAACTTCTTGCCATATTTTTTTTTCTGTGTCAGTTCTCTTTTAAAATCTAGAATCAATCAGTGCCTGTTACACAGTAGTTGCACAATAATTATTAAAGATAATCAGCACTGATGTGAAGGAGAAGTCATTTCCTAATTGAGTCTAACTGAAAGCAACTTTCCTTTTGAGCATAAACATGATCTTTCCTGTGTAAAACTAAATAACATACTCCAATGCCCAGAAGAGTAGCATGTTTTGCCATTTAACCTATAAAATTGTGGAACCGATTTTCAATATATATGTACATGTTAAATGGCAAAACAAGCCTATATATATAAAGGCTTCCGGCGCATGCATGAAGGCATTTCTTTTCAACGAAATTATATCATCTCCATGTAATAATGGAATTCTGCTAAATGTTAGAGGAGTTTGAAAGCATATTGCAGTAATAATTTGTAGTTTTCTTTTCATTCATTCATTCAGCAAACATTCATTTTATACACACTTGGGTGCTTTACAATCATTATCTCATCTACTAGCCACAATCTCATCTATGCTTATTTAGAGATATTCATTAATTACCAATCACTGTGCTAGTTTCTCAGAATAATACACCTTTGGTCATTAAAATTTTTATAGTCTAGTGCTAGAAACAGTCAAGAATTGGACAATTGCAATAATATGTAAATTGTACAAGAATAGGGATAAATGATAGTTTTGAGGCAAATAAAAAAGTTTAACCTATCCCAGCCCATGTGAGTGGGGTGAAAAGAATAGCCTTTTCAAAGAGGTAGCACCTAAGCCAAAACCTAAGATATGTTTAATAGTTAGCTAGTTAGCCATATGACTGATAGGAAGAAAGGCAGAGAATGCAGACTGTTTCCAATAGTAAAGTTGGTTTTATTCATTATGATATACCAAATAGTGCTATTAACAAATTAATTCAGAAATCTTAGTGTTTTAACATGACAGAGGTTACTTCTCATAAATGCCAAATCAGCTGTGTAATCCATTGATCTTGATGCTAACTAACTCTTTTCTGTCCAGTGACTCACTGTTGTGGTTTTGCTTAATATACATTGGCTTCCTGGTTGCTTTAGATGAGGAAGAAAGAAAGGGAGCATCACATATGTCATTGTCTAACCAAAAAGCCACTCTTGCTACTTTGTTCATAGTCTTTTGGCCATAACTAACAACACTGTAAATGAGAGAAATCTAAATTGAGCATGTTTACTCATAAAAGGGGAATTAAATAGAAAGAAAATAGTATATTTTTAAAAATCTGAAAAAAGCATGAAACATACAAGTTTTGAAGGGGAATGAACCAGAAAAATATCTGAAGATGTCCATGGCAGAAATTCATGGAAATTCTTTTCATGACACCAGCATCAGTATGAGTCATCTAATCTTTGAATATCTTCTTTTAGTTTTCATGCTCCAATGAGACGGAATCTTGGTGTCCCTCCTTAGGTTAGTTGTTTCTTCTGGGATAAGTTTTCTACAATAGGAGAGGCAATTATCAACATAGTAGTCAGAGGTTGCTATAAAATTCACCTCTTTTCTTCCAAGATCATTCCAAGGAAAAGGAAATCATATCAACAATCAGTCCCAGCAGGAGTATCTATTAAAAGAAGTAATAGGAATATTTTGATGAAGAATAAGCATTAGTCACAGGACACTCTATGAAGTACAATATTACATCAATACTAAGGCATCAAATGACAAGTTTCACACTTAAACACAAGACACTCCTCTTTCAACCTCATGGCATTTTCCCTTCTCTTCAGAAGGGAATGAGAAGACCAGGACTAGCAAAAGCATCAGTTTTGAAACTTTCAAATATAGTTTTTAAGAGTTTAGACTTGACAAAATCGGAAATGTCACCATGCTTAAGCAGTCTTTACTTGCTCCCATCATCACAGAAGCAAAAAATCTGTTAGACTTAGAAAGAAGACAAAGTAAGAAAGAAGTTTAGAGATCTGGTTTCTACCACAAATACTGTAATCAAGGACAGAATTGTGAGTATGTCTCTGGGGCAAGAAGGGAGTGGCAGGCAACTGCTCTCAAAGTCCATTTGGGAAAATTGGGAGTGGACAGACTAGCGCCCAGTTCCTTACCCAAGACTCTGGAAAAAGGCAGCCACAGAGATGAAAAGAAGGATTCTAAAAGCTGGAAAAATACTCTTGATTCTCTAATGAGAAGACAGGGAGAAAAACATGTCTTCATGTGTCCCAGCTAGAAACAGAGAATGTGGGTGAGTGTAAGCACCAGCAGTCTCACAAAGTGGAACAAGGAAGGGGGTTGTATTCCCAGAATGAGACAATGTTACCTATAGATGCTGATTTGGGGGATTCCAGGCAGGGCATCAAATGGGAGATGCAGCAGGGCGTCAGGAGATTAGCTACAGCAAAAACTAAGATAAGACTGAATTGACAAAGAAACTTCAAAGCCTTGCTGGTGCATTCACATTGATTGTCTATGCCCAAAAAGCAGAGATAGATTTTTTTATGAGCACAAGTATAGACCAGTTGTATCCCTTCCTAACAGTGTTAGTTAAACTTTTTTTCTCAATCAGAACACAATCCCAAAATATAAGTCAAGAGAACCATTTCCTTTCACCAACTTAATGTTAAATTGAAGTGACTGATAAATCACTGGAATTGAGCTAAAATGTTTGATAGCATGCATCTTAACACTTCCACTTCTGATGGAGCAGGACTCAGAGTCAGAAATTTAAATCAGTTCTACAAATAAAGAATTTTGTGGAAATTCCTCATATTATTTCTTTTAAATATTTTTCAAATTTTGAAGGAAAAGCAGACAATAGTGAATAAATTGAATTTTAAAAGGCTAGATGCAAAGATAACCTTGAGAAATTAGATTAATAACTTGTTATAATAAAATGGAGCTAAAGAGAAATAGATGTGTAGTCCTGAACTTGGCATTCTAAAATCAATTATGTGAAGAGCAGAATATATGTTTTACATATGGAGGATAGATGTGGATGTTAGTTGAGAGAAAACTTAATAAAAAGTTAAAGCTTCATATGCCCCAAATGATCATGGAATCATATTATCAGTTTGTATCAATAGAATAAGAGAGGTTATTATGAATCAATGCTGATTAAATTAAACCTAAAGTATTTTCTTCAGCCAGTGGTTCACATTTTAGCAGTCTAGGTGAGTGGAGGAATTATAGATAAATTAGGATTTATTAGTTACCCATCCCGATTACTTTTTCAGAATAGAAATTGTCTCATCTCAGGAGCAGAGGAATAGTTGAATGAGATGGGTTTTAAGGTCCTTCTCTCAAAATCTTTTGATTATTCTAATTTGTTTAACTAATTTTTTAAGGACATTCAAAATTATTTTTGAATCTAAAATTTAAATTATCCCCATAATTGCCCAACAGATCCATTCATGCAAATAAATCCTTAAGCAGAGCATTATTTGCATTTGGAAGGAGTTAAAAATTAGAACAGTGATGTCACGCCTTCTTCAGCTAGTCTTTTACCTGTGTCCCAATATTCTTATTTTCAACGTATGATGGACATAGTGACATGCCATTATCTTTATTTTGAATTGAATTAAAACAAAAATGTTTGATTTTGCACAAAGTGATTTTTTTTACTACTTTATCTTTACAATGACTTTATGGGCATCTTGCATTAGATGACCACAATGTTATATAAGTGTTAACCAATATACCAGAAACCTTGTAATCATTTAATAGACAAACTAAACACTGGCTTCACATTTATAAAGCAAAATATGTTTTCAGAGTATCATCTACTTATTATGGAACTTCACTCCTTCTTAATTGAGTCTTAATTTTTGAGATGTCTGTGACAAATTTTCAAGGAAATATTTATTAAACAAAGATTTATTAGCATAACACTGCCAATTGTTGTTGAATACAGTAAAATCAATCAAAACTTACAGTACCTTCTTGCAGTTTCAAAGTAAGTCTAGTATTAAATTAAGCATACTATCAAACCACACTGATGAGGGCAAGTTGCTAAAATGATAAAAATGGTGAAAACTATCTCAATTTATTTATCAAAGAATCAATTGATGAAATCAATCTATCAAAGAATCAATTGATGAAATCAATCTAGCAAAGAATCAATTGATGAAATCATTAATTAAACTTAATATGGTGTGCATTCATTTCATGTCACCCATTTGTAAAAATCTGTGAATACCCAAATGGATAAATCATCTTGTAAAAAACATTTATTATATTACATGCTAAATGTATAATATAAATATCCAAAATATTTAGAAAATGCAGATATAGCAGGAAAAAAATTGTGAAATGAATGAAGAAAATGTAAAAAATATGATCAGGGAAGAAGATAGAAAAGGCTTGGCATTTTAAATGGATCTTAAATGGTGACTGGAATTTTGTTAGGTATATCATTAAGATAATGCAGCAAGAGAGGATGGTTAAAAGCATGGCACACATGTACATACACAAAAGAGGGGCAGGTAACTTTCAGAAACAAATTCATTAAGAGTAGACAGAGAACTACAAGTGTTGGAGAGGATGTGAAGAGATTCCCACTATTGGTGGGAATGCAGAATGGTACAGCCGCTGTGGAGGACTGTTTGGCAGTTCCTAAAGAAGTTGAATATAGACTTACCACTTGACCCTGCAATACCACTACTGGGTATATACCCAGAATAACTGAGAGCAGTGACATGAGCAGACATCTGCACACCAATGTTCATAGCAACATTATTCATCACTGCCCAAAGTTGGAAACAACTCAGGTGTCTATCAACAGATGAATGGATAAAGAAACTGTGGTCTATTCACACAATGGAATATTATGCAACTTTAAGAAGAAATGAAGCCATAAAGCCTATGACAACATGAATGAACCTAGAGGACATTATGTTGAGCAAAGCAAGCCAGACACAAAAGGACAAATACTGTATGACTGCATTACTATGAATGAAATATATTGTGTAACATATTGTATGATTCAAAAAAAAATTTATATGTCTTCAGTACATTTAATTGAGAAATATATGTTTTTATTCAACTGTGTTTTCTTTTTAGTTTTTAATTGTTTATATTTTCAATTATCAAATGTACAAAATAGTAAGAGTTTGACAGTATATATATCTGGAATGACCATTTTAGATAAAGTTGAAAACATTTTGCCAATTGTATTCATTTCTATGGGCAACCATTACAAATGAGTATAAGCTGGGTGGCTTAAAACAAGAGAAACTTGTTCTCCCACATTTCAGGCAAGGAGTCTGAAAACAAGTTGTCTGCAGGTATGTGCTCCTTTTGAAGCCTGGAGAGAAATTTTCTCTCTTGTGTTTTCTAGATTTTGGCTGTGGCTGGCAATCCTTAGCATTCCTTGGCTTGTAGAAGCTTCACTCCAATCTCTGCCTCTGTCTTCACATGGCCTTCTTCCCTGTGTATCTGTGTCTCTGTTTTCTCCTCTTATAAACACTGTAGTTATAGTGGATTTAGGGCTCACACTAATCTAGCCTGCCCTCATCTCAACTTGCTTACATCTGCAGAGATCTTATTTCCAAACAAGTTCGCATTCACAGGATCCAGATGGACATTTTGGGGGGACACTATTCAACCCAGTATAACAAGCTTAAAGGAATTTGGAATGTCATTAGACATGTTTTTAAAAGGAAATTATGGGACAAGATATATAGTTTTACAGTGCTAACACTTGCTATATTGTAAAAGATGTGATAGAGTCGGGTCCAAAAGAGAAAAATATAACAAAATGAAAGAGTAAGAGTTCCATTCAACCAAAATGTTGGTATAATATGCTTGAGAGTGTTGGTCTCACACAGAATCTTTGAACAAATAGCAAAACCTGGAAGAGCCATCTTCCTCAAAACTCTGGAAAACAGTTGAAACGTTGCAGTAACTGGGCAAGTGATGAATCAAGAAAACACAGCTTTAAAAAAATAAATGAGCTTGTGGCACTATTACCTGCCCTTCCCCCAAAGCCTTACCAGAGCAGTAAGGACCCAAATTGTGCTCCCACTGTGGGTCCCTGACCCTATTCCAGAGAAAGCAGGGTAACCCCAATGTGCACACAGGGGTGACTGTATATCAGGGCCAGTCTATTTGGTTGAAGCTCAAAGACTGAACCAGAATACTTGTTTTGGGCTAGCCCTTCCAGACGTGTCCTGAAGGCAGGTGCAGCTTTCATACAGCTACAGCATTATAAGAAACAATGAAGTCAAAGGAGCCTGGGGCAAAGGATTATCTGCATTTAGTCATATAATAATAGAAAAGCAGGGGGGACATGCAAAGGGGGAGAAAGACTATTTCAAAGGGTGGAGAGAGAGCATTCAAATTCCTGTAATTGGGGAATTCCTAAGGCCATGAGCAGGCAAAAGCTCAGGACAAGGAACAGCCTTCACCCAGGCTCAGATATGACTGAGAAGACCCTGAATGTCACATTCACCTCAGGTTGTCCTTCTTCATAGGGGGCTAACCTCTGATGAAAACCATAAGCTAAAGCAGAACCAATTTGTAAAGACTGTGAAAGGTGTGTTTTTGCATTGGTTTGTTTTTGTTATTCCTTGCACTCACAGAAATCTCTGTCATATCACTAGTTGGTTAGAAATTTAGGGAACAGTCATCTCAGGAGCTAAATCCCAGAGTTCAAACTTTGAAATAGTAAAATATACATTGTGCAACAAAGGAATACAAGACAAACAAACAAACAGGAAATGATGGCTCACTCAAAGAAACATGATAAAAATCAAGAAAC
The DNA here is from genome assembly GCA_026826555.1 of Tolypeutes matacus. NCBI lineage: Eukaryota > Metazoa > Chordata > Mammalia > Cingulata > Chlamyphoridae > Tolypeutes > Tolypeutes matacus. The sequence continues at coordinate 71,035,453 of JAKSZT010053883.1, forward strand.
CATCATTGACGAAGACCAGATGTTGGACATACTAACAAGAACTTTCAAACATTATCCTCCATATGCTCCAGGAGATAAAGGAAAACAGAGAAAGATAAATGCTATCAGGAAAATGTTGACTGGACAATATGAAAATTTCAATAGTGAAATATAAATTCTTAAGGGAACCAAACAGAAATATTGGAGTTGAAGGCGACAGTAATAGAAATTAAAAATTTACTATAAAGTTTAAACAGCAGATTGGAGCTGGCAGAAAAAAGATTCAGTGAACTCAAAAGCAAGACAATTGAAATGATACAGGCTTAGGAGCAAAGAAAAAATAATAGAAAAAGTAAACAAAGTATAAGATACCTGTGGCACACCATTGAGTACACCAATATATGCATTATGGGAGAAGGAGAAGAAAGAGAGAGATGGGCAGAAGGAATATTCAAAGAAATGTTGGCAGAAAATATCACAATTGTAACTAAAGACAGAAATATGCAAACTCAAGAAACCCAAAGAACCCCAAATAGGATAAACGTGAAAAGAACCAAACCCAGAACCAGAGTAGTCCAACTGTCAAATGCCTAGGAAAGGAGAGAGTTCTGAAATCTTCAAGAGAAAAGTGATGTGTTACATACAAAGGAGATCCAATAAAATTAAGTGCCAATTGCTCAACAGAACCAATGGAGGCACAGAGACAATGGGAAAAAAATATTTAACGTGCTGATAGAAGACAATTATCGACAAAGAATTAAATCCAGTGAGACTGTCTTTCAAAAATGAGTGAGATATTAAGACATTACAAAAAAAACCCAAAAAAACTGAGGGAGTTCTTTATAGTAAGATCTGACTACAAATACCTTATTACCTTAACTATGTCATACCACTGCCTTCTTGCTTCCATAGTTTCAGATGAAAGATCAGCATTTAGTCTTATTGAGCTTCCCTTGTGTGTGATGGTTCTCTTTTCTTTTGATGCTTTCAGTATTTTCTCTTTTCTTGAGCATTGGACAGTTTGATGAGTCTTGTATAAGTCTTGGGGTAGGCCTGTTGGGATTTGTACTGTTCGGGGTGTGCTTACTTTTCAAAACTGAACAAAATACAGTTTTCACAGCGTGTTAGGTAAAACCAGTGATTTCACATACAATCTATGTGAAATCACTGGTTTTACCTAATGCTGTGGGAAAAATCTATGTTCTTCTCTTTTGAAAACTAAGCAAGATACATGATTCATTAACTGCTATGTACTAATTTTAACATACTTTCAAAGTGAAATCACTGGTTTTATCTAACACTATGAAAAGAGTATGTTCTTTTGTTTTGAAAACTAAGCAAGATGTATATTCATTGACTGCTATGTACTTGTTTCACTTATAATCAATGTGAAAATACTGTTTTTACTTAATGCTCTGTGAAAACAGTATGATTTTCAGTTTTAGAAAATAAAGAAGATACATGTTTCATTGATGACTATGTACTTTTTTTCACTTATGATCAATGTGAAAACACTGTTTTTACCTAATGCCCTGTGAAAAGAGTATGTTCTTCTCTTTTGAAAACTTAGCAAGATACATGTTTCATTGACTGCTATGTATGTCCTTCTGTTTTGAAATCTATGTATCTATGTATCTTGCTTACATTCTAAAACTTAAAAACATACTGTTTTCACAAATCATGAAAAAAAATGCTGTTGTAATTTTCATTGTGATTGCATTAAATCTGTAAATCAATTTGTGTAGAACAGCCATTTTAATGATGCTTACTCTTACAGTTCATGAACTTGGAATATTCTTCCATTTATTTAGGTCTTCTTTGATTTCCTTTAACAATGTTGCATAGTTTTCTATGTACAAGTCCTTTACCTCTTTAGTTAAGTTTATTCTTAGATATTTGATTCTTTTAGTTGCTATTGCAAATGGAATTGTTTTCTTGATTTCCTCCTTAGATTGCTCATTATTGATGTACAGAAATGCTACTAATTTTTGTTGGTTGATCTTATATCCTGCCATATTAATGAACTTGTTTATCAGCTCTAGAAGATTTGTTGTAGTTTTTCAGGGCTTTCTATGTATAGGATCATGTCCTCTGCAAATAAAAGTTTTGCTTCTTCCTTTCCAATTGGGTACCTTTTATTTCTTTTTCTTGACTAAGTGTTTAAGCAAGAACTTCTAACACAATGTTAAATAAGAGTGGTGACAGAGGGCATCTTTGTCTTGTTCCAGTTCTTAGAAGGAAAACTTTTAACATTTCACCATTAAGTATGATGTTAGCTGTTAGTTTTCTCATATATACCATTATCATGTTGAGGAAGTTTCCTTCTATTCCTATCTTTTGAAGTACTTTAATAAGATAGGATGCTGTATTTTGTCAAACACATTTTCTGCAGCAATAGAGATGATCATGATATTTTTCTTTCAGTCTGTTAATGTGGTGTATTACATTGATTGATTTCTTATGTTGAATCATCCTTGGGTACCAGGGATGAAAATCATTTGATCATGGTGTATAATTCACTTGATGTGTTATTGAGTGCAATTAGCAAGTATTTAGTTGAGGATTTTAGCATCCAGTTTCATTAGAGAGATTGATCTGTTGTTTTCTTTTCTTGTGGCATCTTTACTTGGTTTAAGTATTAGGGTGAGGTTTAGATCATAGAATGAGTTAGGCTATGTTCCCTCCACTTCCTTTTTTGTAAGATTGTAAGCAGGATTGGTGTCAGTTCTTTTCTGTTCATCTGTGAATATTTTTAACTCTTGCTCATTTTCAAATTCCAGCTTTGCTTGATACAGAATTCTTGGCTGGAATTTTTTTTTTTTTTTTTAGCACCTTAACTATGTCATACCACTGCCTTCATGCCTCCATGGTTTCAGATGAGAAATCACTGCTTAATCTTATCAAACTTTCCTTGTAAGTGATAGATCTCTTTCTTTTGCTGCTTTCAGTATTCTCTCTTTGTCTTGCTCATTTGACAATTTGATAATTATATGTCTCAGGGTTGGTGTATTAGAATTTATATTATTTGGAGTGCACTGTGCTTCCTGTACATGTATATTCATGTCCCTGAAAAGAGTTGGAAAATTATCAGCCATTATTTCCTCCAACACCCATTCTGCCCCTTTTCCTTTTCTTCTCTCTCTGGGATGCCTATAATGTATATGTTTCTGCATTTTGTGTTGTCATCCAATACCCAGAGTCTCTGTTGATTTGTTTCTCTCTTTTCATCTACTTCATTCTACTTCTTGTGTGATTTCAGATGTATTATCTTCAAAATCACTATTTTCCCTCTGCCTGTTCAAATCTCTGCTGTGTGCTTCCAGTGTATTTATGATTTCTTGCATTGTGCCATTCTTCACCATCAGATCTGGTATCCTTTTATGCATGTCTACAGTTGTTCCCCAAGTGTCTTCTCTCTCTCTCTCTCTCTTTTTTTTTTTAGGTACCAGGGGTTGAACCCAGGACCTCCTATGTGGGAAGCTGGTGCTCTAACACAGAGCCATGAGCCACATCAGCTCTCCTGAATTAGTTTCCTCATCTGTTTGCTTGTGGTTTGTTTTTGTTTTTTCAGGCATCACCAGGAACTGAACCTGGGACCTCCCATGTGGGAGGTGGTTGCCCAAACACTTGAGCTACATCTGATCCCAACCAGTGTCTTCTTAATATCCTTTATCTCTTCCTTCACTTCATTAAGTTGATTCATGATATTTTTTGGTCATCCTTGATTAGTTTTTCCACATTCTCCATATACTCTTGTTTTTCAGTGTGTTCATTAGACTGTGCCATGTCTTCCTGTTTCTTAGTATGGCTTGTAATTTTTTGCAGGTGTTTAGTCATCTGTTTATCCTGATGGACTTATTTAGGTGGTTAGCTTCTCTTTCTACTCTAAGGTTTTATTTTGTTTTGTTTTGTGCTAAAGTTTCTCCTTGACACTTGTTTCCACTTATTTTATATCTTTGTAATTGTCCATATTCCCCTGAAAAAATATTAAGACTATAGAAAAATAAAGGAAAAAAATAAAGATAAAAAGAATAAAAAAAAAAAGAGAGATGGAAAAGGAACTTTAAAAGAACCAGGATGAAAAGAAAAAATAAATAAGTAATAAAGAAGAAAAATCATAAAAGTAAAAAGGATTAAGAATAAGAAATATGGAACAAAAAAGAAAGAAAGGAAAAAAATACAATAAAATCAAAGACCAGAAAGATCGGAAGCAAAGAAAGAAAATGAGGAGCAAAAAAGAGAAGGTGAAATAAAAGAAAAATCAATGGAAGAAATGAAAGAAATGAAAAGAAATAAACTAAGGAGAAATGAGATAATAAAGAAGGAAAAAGGATAAAAAGCAACAACAACAAACAGAAAAAACAGGCTTCCCTCTCAGGCCACTAGCAACCATCTCAGCCTACCAGTGCTTACCAATCAATCACCTTGAACCCTGCCATCCCCAAGTAAGGTACCCAGGTGTAGAGAAAAGAATAAGGAATAAAAAAAATTACAAATCAAATAACCAATTAAAGATCTCCATTTCTGTTCCCTGTGCCAGGGCTGCTTGTCCTTCAAATCTTGCTCCCTGCAGCTCCTGGGGTCCCCTTCCCTACAACTCTTATTATTCAGGCCCATTAGTTTCTTTAAATTTTTTATTTTTTTATTTTTATTTTTTGGAGTTACCAGGGAATGAACCCAAGATCTCATATATGTGAGGCAGGAGTTTAACCACTGATCGACATCCACTCTACCAGTTAGGTTAGGCTTCTGAAGCCTTCTGAAGGCTTTGTGTCTATCTCTGCCCACCCTCTTTTACCTCAAGCCAGTTAGGCTTCTGGTGTTTTGCTACTTGCTTCCTTCTGCCATGTTAACCTGCCTATCTTCCCACAGTAAATGGAGGAGAATTGCAACCTACCTTTCCTTACTCTGCCACCTTGGAGCTGCTCAAAGGGAATAATTTTATTCAGCCCATTTTTCTCTAGCATTCCAGCTGTCTTCTGAAAATATTATACCAAAACTTATGAGTGAATTGAGGCAATCTACACTTTTATTTTACATATCTGTTTTTGTACTTCAAACCCATATACAAAATCTGCCAAATTTTTGTCCATATGTCCTGCTTTTGCTGATTTCTCTTATTTCTCAGCTTTCATTTAAGTAAGGGGTCAATAAACTTCACATTGAGGCAATTTGTTTCACAAAATTTAAAGATTTCATGTTTATTTCAAATCAAGTAATTTTTGTCAGCAGCTGTATGAGGAAGCTGTTTTCTCCTTCTTATACACTTTCTTAAATTCCATGCAAACTTCTGGAGGTAGGTGTATTGCTATTGTTAAACAATGTTGACTGTAAAACTCAGTCCATTCTTCTTCATCTTAACTTTAAGTACTGCTTAGTGTTATGGAATTATTTTCTGCAAGGAAGTTTGCTACATCTCTAGTAGCCGTCCTTTCACCTAAATCTCATAACTCTAACATAGCCTGAATCTTTCAAAACCTGCTTTTGTGTCCTGAGAAAATATGTACTTTACATATTATAAAACTTTAGAGTGAAGCATTTAATTAGCCATTACTAATTTGAAAAATAGAAATATTATTCATTTATATCTAATTTGTAGTTATACATGTACAATTTGATATCCTTTTTAGACAATAGTTACTCTGAAGATATATTTTTAATTATCAGGTGGATAAATATTTATTAAATATATACACTCATTAAGTTAACTTATTATTAAGACATTTCTTTCATAGGTTATACATTTGTAATATTTTGTGTTATTAATTGCCACCTAATACATTGTCAATTTTAATTAATTTTTATGACTATTTTAAAGAATGTTTTCTCAAATTATTTGTTATTGAGTTAAATATAAATATCCATAAATGATGTCATATGAGATTGCCTTAAAACTTTATACATAAAATCTATCAGAAATAAGAAACAAAACATCAATTTTAGGTGATTTAATTGTTTCATTTAAAAATACTAACAGGAAGTTTTTAAAATAAAATAATGAAGTTTTAATATAGTCAAATAAAAATAAATGTACCAATATAATGAGCTTTTATAGTACAGCAGAAATAATAGTAAGAAACATAGTAGAAATGCACAGTAATAATAAAATCTTCTATGATTATATTAAAAGGATATGTGCCAAATGAAAATCAAGAAAATTACCCAATATCATCAAGATATAAAAATAATAAGGAAACAGCACAAGATCAAATATGTTTTTTGATAGAAAAACATAACATTATAGATGTCACATATTTCAAAATGAATTATCAATTGTTTTAATTGAAATTTCAGTGTATTGAAGGGTGTAGAAAAAATGGTTGGAAAAAATAAAAGGACAAAAATAATACATGAGACACTTGAAAAGATCATAAGAGGATTCTATGAACATCTGTACACCAACAAACTAGACAATGTAGATGAAATTAGAAAAATTTCTATGAACATACAAACAATTTCACAGACACTAGAAAGTATAGAAGACCACAACAATCCAATCACAAGTAAAGAGATCAAAACAGTCATCAAACAACACCCCAAAATGAAAAGCCTAGGACCAGATGGTTTCACAGGTGAATTCTACCAACATTCAAAGATTTAATACCAATCTTACTCAAACTCTTCCAAAAAATTGAACAAGAAGGAATGCTACCAACCTCATTCAATGAAGCCAATATCACCCTAATTCCAGAGCCAGATAAAAATATTACAAAAAAAGAAAATTACAGACCCATTTCCTAATGAATACACATACAAAAATTCTGAACGAAATACTTGCTAATCAAATCCAACAATACATTAAAAGAATTGTTCATCATGGTCAAGTGGCTTTTATACCAGACATGCAAGGGTTGTTCAAAACAAGAAAATCAATCAGTGTAATATACCACATTAATAAATCAAAGAAGAAAAATCACATGATCTTATCAATTGACACAGAAAACGCATTTGACAAAATATAGTATACTTTCTTGATAAAAAAATACTACAAAAGATATTGAAGGGAACTTTCTCAACATGATAAAGACCACTTATGAAAAACCTACTGCTAATGTTGTACTCATGGTGAACGACTAAAAGCTTTCCTTTTGAGATAAAGAAGAAGACAAGGATGCCTACTGTCACCACTGTTATTCAGTGTAATGGTAGAAGTTCTAGCTAGAGCAATCATGCAAGAAAAAGAAATAAAAGGCATCAAAATCAGAAAAGAAAAATAAAACTTTCGCTATTAACACATGATATGATCCTATACCTAGAAAGTCCTGAAAAATCTACTACAAAGCTGCTAGAGCTAATAAAAAAATTCAGCAGAGTGGTAGTATACAGGATTAGTGTGCAAAAAATCCGTAGTGTTCCTATACACTAGTGATGATCAATCTGAGAAGGAAGTCGGAAAAAAAATTCCATTTACAATAACAACCAAAAGAATCAAACACTTAACCAAGAACATAAAGCACTTATATTCAGAAAACTCCAATGCGTTGCTAAAAGAAATTATAAATGAGTGGAAGAAAATTTTGTTCCCAAGGTTCGGTAGACTAAATATCATTAAGATGTCAACTCTACCCAAATTGATATACTGATTCAATTCAATCCTGATAAATTTTTTACCAGGAGGGAGAAAGGCAAAATTCACAAATATGTGGAAATTAAACAATATACTCTTAAACAACCAATGGATTAAAATGGAAATCAGAAGTGAAATAAGGAAATATGTTAATATGAATGAAAATGAAAATATAACATACATACTTATGGAATGCAATAAAGGCAGTACTGAGATGAAAATATATAGTTCCAAATACTTACATTAACAAAAGAATAAAGACTTCAAATCAAAGACTAACATCAAATCTGGAAGAACTAGAAAATGAAGAGCAAACCAAATGCAAATCAAGCAGAAGGAAGGAAATAAAAAGATGAGAGGAAAAATACATGAAATAGAAAGCAAATAATAATAATAATAATAATAATAATAATAATAATAATACAATAGAGAGAATAAACTAAACTCCCAAAAAAGTCAACAAACCTTTAGCTAGACTGAAAGAGAAATAGAGAGAGTATACAAATAATGAAAATCATAACTGAAAATGGGAATACTATTGACCCCATTGGAATAAAGTTGACTATTATTGGATACTATGAACAACTATATAACAATATTGGAAAACCTATATGAAATGGACAAGTTTTAGTAGCAGTCAAAATACCTACATCTACTCAAAAAGAAATAGAAGAGTTCAACAAACAAATTACTGGTAAAAATATTGCATCAGTAATCAAAAATATTACAAAAGGGGAACAGATAGTGCGGTCCCCAGTGCCTCCTAAAACAAACAAACAAACAAACAAACAGACAGACAGACAGACAGACAAGCAAACATATGAAAAAACCAACTCAGGGGAGCTAATGTGGCCTAGTGGTCGAGCTCCAGTTTCCTGCATATGAGGTCCTGGGTTCAATCCCTGGCCTCAGTACCTAAAAAAAAAAAAAAAAATCCCAACAAAGAAAAGCCCAGGACCAGATGGTCATCACACAGGGGAATTTTTACCAAACATTTCCAGACGAGTTAACTCCAATTCTACTCACACTCTTTGAGAAAATTGAAGATAAGTGAAGGCTGTCTAACTTTCTATGAGGCCAACATCACCCTCATACCAAAACTTGATAAAGATACCACAATAAAAGAAAACTACAGACCAATATATCTTATGAATATAAATGCAAAAAATCAACAAAATACTAGGAAACCAAATCCAACAAAATAATAAAAGAATTATACACCTTGATCAAGTAGGATTCATCCCAGGTATACAAGACTGATTCAACATTAGAAAATCAATTAATGCAATACTCCTCATTAATATAATGAAGGAAAAAACATATGATCATCTCAATCAACAGAGAAAAGGCATCTGATAAAATACAGCACACTTTCCTCATAAAAACACTTTAAAACATAGGAATAGAAGGAAATTTCCTCAACATGATAAAGATCAGGAACAAGACAAGGATGCCCACTGTCACCACTGTTATTTAACTTTGTACTGGAAACTCTTGCCAGAGCAAATAAGTAAGAAAAGAAATAAAAGGCATACAAAGTAGAGAGGAAGAATTCAAAGTTTCACTATTTACAAATGACATGTTCCTATGTACAGAAAATCCTGAAAAATCCACAACAAAGCTCTGAGAGTTAATAAATGAATTCAGCAAAATGGCAGGGGACAAGATCAACATCTAAAAATAAATGGTGTTTTTATACACAACCAATGAACAATCAGAACAAGAATTCAAGAAAAATTTCCTTTCACAGTAACAACCAGAGGAATCAAATATATAGAAATAAATCTAGCCAAGAATGTCAAAGACCTGTCAACAAAAATCTACAAAACATGCTAAAACACATCAAAGAGGACCTAATAAATGGAAGATTATGACTAAATATCATTAAGATGTCAGCACTATCAAAAGCAATTTATAGTCAATGTAATCCCAATTAAAATTACAACAACCACATTTGCCGAAATGGAAAAGCCAATCATCAACATTTTATGGTCAAGCTAATTAAAAATTCTCCATACATTGAGCATCAATACCCCTCCTCAACCCTCATCCTATCTCCTAGTAAGCTATACTCTAGAATTTAACTCCATGTGTGTGGCAGTTTGAAATTATTTTATGAATCCCAAAAAGAGAAAGATTATGTTTATGAACTTATCCATTCCTGTAGGTGTGGGATTTTTTCAGTTGAAATATGGCAGTCAGGTATAACTCAGGTTGAGTCTTTGCCCATTTGCTGGTCTGATAAAAATGGAGATGTAGATAAAGGAAACCACCATATTTGATGCTGCCATTGAGATAAAAGGCTCCAATTTCACCCACAGCTGAGCTGAAAGAGAGAAGCTTCTGAGAGGCTTAAAGAACTGAGGCCCAGGGAGAGATGAGCCATATGCCTGATAGCTTATATGTGAACTTAGGAAGAAAGCAGAGCATCTGAGACTAATAGAGGAGGTGAAGAAAGAGATAAGCCATATGCCTGGTTGCCCATAGCTGAGCTCCAGGAGACTGCAGATTCTGTAAGGAAAGAGAGAGTGAAGCAGAGATCAGTGGCCATCTTGCGTCACCACATGGTAGCAGACTTTGATGAGAAAGTATCTCTACTGATACCTTGTTTGGTAATTTCACATCTTTGTAACTATAAGCTTTTACCCCAAATAAATCCCCATTATAAAAGCCAGCACATTCTGGTACTTGCATTGGCAGCCCTTTGGCAAACTAAAACAATGCATTTACTCATCATATTTAGTACATATTAGTGAGACCATACAGTATTTGTCCTTTTGTTTCTGGCTTATTTCACTGAGCATGATGTCCTCAAGATTCATGTTGTCTTATGTTTCCCAAACTTCATTACTTTTTATAGCAGCATAGTATTGCATTGTATGTATATACTACATTTGGTTTATTCTTTCATTGAATAAACTTGGGTTGTTTCTATCTTTTATGGCCAACTAAATTTTTACAAAGTGGCAAAGACTACTCAATTGGGAAATAGTTTCTTTAACAAATGATTCTAGGAAAACTGGATCTCCATTTGCAAAAAATAAGAGAAGGAGGATTCCTACCTCACACCATATACAAAATTCAACACAAAATGAATCAAAGACTTGAATATAACAGCTAAAACTATCAAAATCCTAGAAAAATGTAGAAAAGCATCTTTAGGACCTTGTGTGATATAATGGTTTCTTAGGCTTTACACACAAAACACAAGCAACAAAAGAAAAATAGAAAACTGTAACCTCATCAAAATAATAATTAAAAAAAACCTGTTATTCCTCAAAGAAATTTATCAGGTAATTAAAAAGACAAGCTACACAATGGGAAAAAATATGCAATAACATTAATATCCAGTATATAAAAAGAAATCCTTCAATTTAACAACAAAAAGACAACGCAATTAAAATTGAGTAAAGGACTTAAATAGATATTTCTAATAGATGATATACAAATGGCTAAAAAGTCCATGAAAAGATGCTCAACATCACTAGTGTTATTAGGGAAATACAAATCAAAATCACATTGAGATACCATTTCACACCCATTAGAATGGTTATTATTGAAAAAAAAAAGAAAATACCAAGTGTTGGAAAGGATGTGGAGAAATAGAAACACTCATTCATTGCTGTGGCAATGTAAAATGGTACAGCTGCTGTGGAAGATAATTTGGTGGTATCTTAAAGCTAAGTATGGAACCCTCATATGACCTGGCAACACCGCTATTAGGTATACACCCAAAAGTATTAAAAGCAGGGGTTCTAACAGATATTTGCACTCTGATGTTCATGGCAGCGTTATTCACAATTGTCAAAAGATGAATGCAGCCCAAGTGTCCATCAACTGAAAAACATGGCATACACATACAATGAGATATTATTCAGTTGTGAAAAGGAATGAAGTTCTGACACATATGACAAATGGTTGAGCCTTGAAGATATCACGTTGAGTGAAATAAGCCAGACACAAAAGGATAAATATTGTATGATCTCACTGATTTAACACAATTAAAATAAACAAACTCATATAATCAGAATCTAGAATATAGGTTACCAGGGGATGTGGTGGGAATAGGGAATGGGTAATTAAGGCTTAAGGTATACAAGGTTCTTTTTTGGAATAATGGAAATGTTTTGATAATGGATGGTGATTATGGTAGCATAACATTGTGAACAAAATTAACAGCCCTGTAATATATATCTGAATATGATTAAAAGAAAAAATGTTACATTGTATATATGGAAACAGAATGAATTGTTTTTAAAAAATCCATGGGCCTATACTATACAGTGAATGCTAACTTAAACCATGGACTTTAATTAATAATACAATTATAAAAATGTGCTATCATTGTAACAAATGATAAAAATTGTAACAAATGTTCCAAACCAGTACAATGTCTTGTCGGTCGGGTGGTGTGTGGGAATCCTGTATTTTATGCATGATCTGTAAACTCACAAATTCTCTAATAAAGGAAAAAATTGAAGAAAAAAATTACCATTTTATTTTCTTAGGACACATTTTTTCTGCATACTACATAATTAATACTTACATATCATTGTTCAGTTCAGCCAGAAAAACACAAATAATAGATGAGACACATAAAAATTCACAGGATGGTTATGTTAAATGATTAATAAATTTAATCAACGTTTCCATTGCTTCCCCTTTAGGGCTTTCATCTACCCTTAATTCTGTGGTAATAATTCTAAACTTGAAGAGTGCACTAAGTAGTAAGTTAGGCATATTGTTGTAATTATGGAAGCTGCCTTTTATTAATATTGCTGTGTATTATTCTATGAAAGGCAAAATATATGACAAAGAGGGCTCTATTACATTAAATAGTGAGTTATCTTTGATTAGAAATTTGCATTATGAAACAAATTAAAGGAAACCTATTTCCCAGGGTCTTGCCATTTTTTATCAAAAGCATTATAGCCTCAATAGAAAACTTCTTCATTGACTTATCTACAGTGGAATACATAAAAAGAGTACCACTAATAAACGAGAAAGAAAACATTTTCTCTCAATTTAAGGAAGATTGGATTTAACTTTTTAAATTGATTGTATACTTTGGCAATTTTTTTTCAGTAAAAATATTGATTGCTAAACAATTTGAAAACTGTTTCATTATTTCACAGGTTACTTCTGCTGCTAGATATTTGTTTAATGGAGATTAAGTAGAAATGAAAAAAAGTTAATGGGTAATATTTCTAAATCAAAAATCTTTCCAAGCATTACAGGATGTAATAACAGATGAACCTGCATTGTGATTAATTATACAGGTCTAATGGCAGGTCAACCTGGGATCACAATTGCCACTCAAAATATTTTTGATCCAGGGCAAAACACTAAACCTCAGTTTCTTTATCTGATGGTCTGTCAATGGTGATAATTACTAAGTTATACTTCAAAAGATTTTGTTTAATTGATATTGATGTTTTTTTTTTTAATGCATGTATTGCGCATGGGGCATGGCAGTTAGTAAGCATGTAATCAATGTAAGTGCTCTTATTAAAAGGCTTATTTAGCTTAAGTTAGTTGGGTAGCATTATGAGCATTTACAAGAGCTAAAAAGATTTGGAGCTGAATAACAGAATTTTTAGGATCAATTTATCTAATCAATTTTATCTAATCTACTATCCATAGATTGTAATGAAGCTATGACAAAGCAACATTAAATTGCATGCCTAAAGGTACTTGACTAGTGAACTGAGACTAAGAACCAAGTTTCCTGAATTTGTAGCAAGTGCTCTTTTTACTAATCTTCTCAGGTTCAAGATTGAGTAAGTAATACATTAGGCATTTGTTTATAATGCTACTTATGATATGCTTTGACAATTTATATTTGTTTATATGATGTACATCTATACTATATATAAATATAGCATATATATTTCATATCTGTATTTTTATATAAATATAGCATGTATATTTCAATCCCTTGTGTTTTACATAACAACTCTATTGAGTTACAATTCTGTTCTTCTTGTCTTACCTCTCTTGGCTTGGATCCTTGACCCTAGGAGTGAGCTAAAGCAATACTGATTGGGGTCTAGGGTTTCTTAAATGACTGGTGCAGGCGTTAAACCTATGCTGTTGGTTTTGGGGTTAGGGAGGAAGGGAAACTCTGACTTCTTGGCTATATACACCTGGAAATTAGCCTTTGCAACATGGAGCTGGAATGAGGGAATGGTCAGGAGGAAAAATACTGAAAGCCTAGGGAGAATTAGTTGCTCTTAACTGGCAGGTGGGAGAAGAGGGAGCCATAACTTGTTGGCACACACTCGCCTGTATTAAGGCTTCTGTCACCCTGAACTTGGGGGTGTAGGATCATGTTGTGACTCAAGTGCTACAAATTCACTCTGCTCTTATCAAGATTTAGTAAATTTTTTGAATAAATGTTTCTTCATTTGCTGAATGCCCTTAGAAAAAATTCCAGAGACTTTGAATGAGTCTATTCTAAATAATGTTAACCAATTCTGGTTGTTTCACAAGATCTGTGGAGCGCTTCATGCTATCATTCTGGAAGTAGAGTCCCCTGAACCTTTTTTTTTAATTAGAGAAGTTGAGGGTTTACAGAATAAACATGCAGAAAATACAGGGTTTCCATATACCCCCATTATTAATACCTTGCATTAGTTTGGTGCATTTGTTACAATTGATGAAAAAATGTTACTCTAAATGTACTTACACTAAAATTATGACTTCTATTTACCTACAGCTTTACCTTTAAGAAATTTAAAAGGAAAGGCAAATAGTAGTCAAATATATAGTAATAAAAATATCAGTTAAAGGAATTGCATTGAGATTTTATAAAGAGCTACACTTCAATAAGAAAAAAGACAACCCAATAGAAAACATACAAATGATTTAAATAGGAATTTTATTACCAAGGACATAAAAAGGGTAAAAAAAGTAGGGAAATATGAGCTTAACTTTATTAACCATCATGGAAATTAAAAGTAAAACTCAACACAATACCAGTATTTACCCAGAGAATGGTTAAAATGAAAAAAGAAAATGGTTAAAATGAAAAAGAAAGCAGTTAATACAGAGTTTGAGCAGGAAGTTGAGCAACTGTATCTCTCACTAAATGTTGTTTAGAATGCAATTGTTTTTTACAACTTGTTGGAGAGGACATTATCTGTTTTCACCAAAGCTGAACACAATTTCTAGGTATTTACTCATCAGAAATCTGTACACATCTTCACAAATATGTTCATAATGGTATGGAATTAGTAGCAACTCAAATGTTCAAGAGCATTAAAACAGTTAAATTTTGGTATAGTCATATAATGGAAACAATGAGAATTAATAATTAAAAGTGAGAATGAAGAAAATCATTGTTACATGCAACAACAGGAAAGAATCTCACAAACACACTAATGAATGATGAAGCCAGACACAAAATAATACATATTTTATGATTCCACTAATATAAAGTTCAAAAACAGGCAGACCTAATCTACAGTATAAGGTGTGTGATAGGCAGAATTGTAAGATGTTCCCTGAGATTCCTGCCCACAGTTGTGAATGCACTGTGTAATTCTCATCCCTCCCAGGTAGTTGGGGGTCATGTATATAAATGGATTAAGCTACATTAAATGGCTAATACAAAGGGATTTTGCAGATGTAATTAAGGTAAATAAATAGTTGAATTTGAGTTGATCAAATAGACGATTGATCAAATGGTTTGAAATGAGCCACTTGCCCTAAGTTATAGGTTTAAAAATAGCTAAATATCTAAAATGAGAAACTCTTGTTTGAAAACAGGTTTTGAAAAAGAAGCTCATGGTAGAGAGACTCATTGAAACAGATTTCAAGTATTATTTTCAGAACTGCATTAATTTAAACTTGGTTTGGCTTGTGGGTAAATAGAACAGAAAAAGAGGGAGCATAATATTATGGATGTAATTAACACCACTAAATTATACATTTGGAAGTGGTTAAATGGGGAGATTTTAGGTTGAATATATGTCACTAAAAAAAACTTTTAAAAGAAAACATGGGTTCACATACAGTGAACCTTAATGTAAATTATGGACTATAGATGAAAGTACAATTATAATAATATTATAATACTCTTCTATCAATTGTAATAGATACCACACTAAAGCAAAGTATTATATAGGGGAGTATATGGGAACCTTGTATTTCCTTCACGATTTTCTGTAAATCTACATCTCTAATTAAAAACAAGAAGAGACAAAAAGGAATAGTCTCCTATATGTATGTTTCCTTGTGACAAATGTAGCAACCTACATTAATGTTAATACATTAGTAATAGCATTATTAATTTTAATAAATGGTATAGGTACACATGGCATTGCATTTTAAAATGTGGAGAAACTTAACTATATGCTTCTCAGTATTTTAAAAAATATTTCCCAAATATGAGATTTAAATAAATTTAAAAATATTGATAGAAAAAGAGTATATATCATTTATAAGTAGATAATTAATAATATTGGAAACTGTCTTGGTTCCCAGATAGAAATTGTTGTCTTTAAAAACATATGAAGAAGAAAACTCAAAAGGAAAATATAATCCTGTATTCAATTAATATTTATTGAACTTCTACTGTGGTATAGACATGGAAGTAAATACAGAGAATAAAGCACAGGAAAACACTGAAAAATTATCTGCTCTCATACTTACATCTTGTTATGAGTGGAAAAGCAAAAGTTAGAATAATTTACACTAAACAAAATTAAAACTTCTTTATGACAAAGGACACTAAGATTTTTAAAGACTTGAAATTCACAAGCATGCTATTCAGCTAATATCTTACAGTGATAAAAGATATTATGTCAAAAAATTTTTTAATTTTGTATTTTTTTTCTTTTTTTTTTAAACATTTTTTTAAATTGTGGGTAAAAATCAAAATTTTCACAATACAAACCAATATGTGTAAAATGACATACAAATATATATGCATATATGTGCATTTGCTTACATAAATGTTATATTTTTATATATATATTTTTTAAAAGGTGCTTAGATTACCTAAATGTTACACATATGTAATAAATTACAGGGATTTCCATGTTCCCCACCTCCCACACCACCCATAACATCCCACATAAACATCTTTCGTTAGTGTGGCACATCACCTGCAATGGATATACATATCCTGGGACTTTGCCACTAAGCATAGACCACAGTTCACATAGTAGACCACACTCTCTCCCACACAGTTCTGCATGGTATATGCTGATGTAAAATGGCCTATATCTGTTACCGACCGCAACGTCACTCAGGACAACCCCCAAGTCCTGAAAAAGGCCCTGTATTACAACTGCCCTTCCCCTCCCTGCCCTGAAAGCATCTAGTGGCCATTGGCTCCACCTCACTGTTATATTTTCTTCCACTGCTTGAATCACAATATGTCTACAACAGAATACCATTAAGTCCACTTTAGTCCAGTTCTTCCCCCAATCCTGAGGAGACTGGGATGGTGATGTCCATTCCACCTCCAAATGAGAGTGGGCTTATATCCCATGGATAGGTGGATGGGATTATCCTGCCTGCAGCTGCAGGCTCTCTCCATTCCTGGGATGGCCGTTGTCCATCATCGTCTCCTCACCAGGTGACTTGGGTGAGTCCATTGAGCGGTAGAGAAGGAGTTGCAGCTCCACCGAGATTCCAGGCGCAGCTGGCACATAGGTAGGCCAGAGGCTCCAGTCTCTGGAAGTACACCTACAAACTCTAGCATCACATATAGGTTTGAATAGAAGGGACTGATGGACCATGTGCAGGGAGGACTTATTTGAGTCCAACTCTGTCACTCTCAGGAGTACAGATTCCAAAGTAGAGCCCACTGATAAGGTGTCAATCTCTGGGGCTATCCCCCTTTATATAGGACTGGGTGTCTCCAGAGGCCTCGGAAGCCCCTCTGTGTGGGGTGATATCCACTTTGGAGTTCTATGAGATCCTACTGAGGTGTGCATAAGCGTTACCTCTGGGATGACCTCCTGACTCTCTTTGAAGTCTCTTAGCCACATGAACTCATTTGTCTTTACCTTCCCCCCCCCCCCGTTTATTCAAGGTCTTTTTCCAGTCGTGTTGCCAGTTGGCACTTGGTATTAATCCCTCATTGCCAGGGAGGCTCATCCCCAGGAGTCATGTCCCATGTTGGGGGAATGGTAATGCGTTCATGTGCTGAGTTTGGCTTAGAGAGAGGCCACATTTGAGCAACAAGGAGGCTGTCAGGTGGCAACCCTTAGGCACCCCATAACAGTAGGTTAAGTTTCAATTACAAGAGCAAAGACTCATAAGGCTAGTCATCAATAACAAGGACCCATCAGTGGGCCATCCTCTTTTGCCAGACACTGCCCCTGCACTCAGGACTGTTGCTGCTCCCTTGGAGAATGTGGCAGAGCTCTCCAGGCTGGGAATTCAGTATTTCCTCATTTATTGAGTGATTGTCTACCCACCATGACCATGCCCTATCCCTTGATCATTTGAACAATTTTATATATCTTTTATATATATTCAGATGAACTTACTCCCATGAATTCCCCTTCTCAGACACTCAGACACCCCCCACCAATGATCCTCTGCAGCCCCCATTGTAAACCTTCTGTGACCTAAACCTTCCTTGAAGATGAAGCCCATATAATAACAAAATACAATTAATAGGAAAATGAAATAATAATGATAAGCTTAAATGCAAGAAATAAAATACAAGGAAACTCAGAAAAAAAAAACTAAAAGTAAAATATAATTAGCAGATTGGGACATTCAAAAAAAATTGGGAAAAAACAAAAAAAAAATCCTTTTAAAAAAATTATACTTTTTTCCTTTTATCACTGCATCGTCGGATGTCCAGTGTACCGTGACACATTCCCCCTCTCATTCCCCAGTGTCTCCCAAATTTTTATTTAATTTTCAAAGAAGTTTTAGGTCACAGCAAAGTCACACATGGAATACTAGAGACTCCCAAATACCAACCTCCCTCCCCCTTCCTCACCCCATATTAAAACCTTTTTCCTTTTTATGGATGTTAGCATTGTTATAACTGTTATACAGATAGTGAAATATAGCAACTAAACATTGTCAATGGTTTACAATATAGTTTACAATTCAGATGGTACAGTTTAATAATTTTTGATGATATTTACCATGTCCTGTGTCCATTACTTTAAGGTAATGAAAAACATTTCCCATGACCACTAAATACCCCATTTGATCTTTTCTGTTCCTTCCTCCCCATCGCCCTGGGGCATATGACACTCCCCTGTCTTGACTCATGGAATGACAAGATTCATAGTTACATACCCTGGGTATTCTAATCTGCCCTTCCTAATCTACCCACTTGTCAACCCTGCAACACCAAACCCAGTAATATCACTACCCATCTGTCCTATCCTTTGATATGCAACTATATTCTAACCATTTACCATAGATTATGTCCATATGGGTGATGGCTCACAGCCTACTCTTCTCTTTCTCTCCCTTGTTAACCTATCTTTCAGACAATGGTTCTCAGAGACTGCTCACTTTCCTCAGTTCAAATCAGTGAGGTCATATACTGTTCATCCTTCAGTGTCTGGCTTGCTTCACCCAACATAAGGTCTTCAAGATTCATCCACAATATTCCATGTGTTAGCACTTTATTCCTTCTTACAGCTGAGTAATATTCCATTCATCTATTGATGGGCACCGGGACTGATTCCAACTTTTGGCAATGGTGAACAATGCCACTATGAACATTGGTGTGCATATATCTGTTTGTGTCTTTGATTTCAGTTCTTCTGGATATATACCCAGCACTGGAATTGCTGGATCATACAGAAGATCTATTGTTAGTTTTCTGAGAAACCGTCAAACTGTCCTCCACAGTGGCTGGACCATAACACAGTCCCACCAGCAGTGGATGAGGGTTCCTATTCTTCCACATCCTTCCAACACTTAGAGTCTGCTGTTTTTTTAATAGCTGCCATTCTGATGGGTGTATGATGGTATCTCGTTGTGGTTTTGATTAGCAATTCCCTAATAGCTAGTGATGTCGAGCATTTTTTCATGTGCTTTTTAGCCATTTGTATTTCTTCCTTGGAGAAGTGTCTTTTCAGTTCACTTGGCCATTTTTTAAATAGGTTGTTTGTCTTTTTATTTTCAAGGTGTAGGATTTCTTTATATATGTATGATATTAGGCTCTTATCAGATATATGGTTGCCAAATATTTTCTCCCATTGGGTAGGCTGCCTTTTTATTTTCTTATTAACGTCCTTTGAGGTACAGAAGTTTTTAATTTTGAGGAGATCCCATTTTATCTATTTTTTCTCTTGATGCTCGTACTTTGGCTGTGAAGTTCATGAAACCATTTCCTATTACAAGGTCCTATAGATGCTTCCCTAAATTATCTTCCAACGTCTTTATGGTTTTGGCTCTTATATTTAGATCTTTGATCCATCTTGAGTTGATTTTTGTATAAGGTGTGAAATGGTATTCCTCTCTCATTCTTTTGGATATGGATATCCAGTTCTCCAAGCACCAATTGTTAAAGAGGCCATTCTCTCCCAACTGAGTGGGCTTGGTGGCCTTGTTGAATATCACATGACTGTATATGCGAGGATCTATATCAGAACTCTCAATCTAGATCCATTGGTCAGTAGGTCTAACCTTATGCCAATACCATGTAATTTTGATCACTGTAGCTTTGTAGTATGTTTTAAAGTCAGGTAATGTGATACCTCCAACTTCATTTTTCTTTTTCATTATGTTTTTGGCAATTTGGGGCCTCTTACCTTTCCAAATATATTTTGTGGTTAGTTTTTCCAGTTCCTTAAAGAATATAGTGTTGATTTTTATTGGGATTGCATTAAATCTGTGATTAGTTTGGGTAGGATAGACATCTTGATGATGTTTAGTCTTCCTATCCATAAAGAGGGAATATTTTTCCATTTATTTAAGTTTTCTTTGATTTCCTTTAACAGTGTTGTGTAGTTTTCTGTATATAAGTCCTTTACATCTTTAGTTAAATTTACTCCTAGGTATTTAATTCTCTTAGTTACTATTGTAAATGGTATATATTTTTTATTTCCTCCTCAGATTGTTCATTATTGGTGTACAGAAATGCTACTGATTTTTAAGCATTGATCTTATAGCCTGCAACACTACTGAACTCCTTTATAATTTCTAGAAGCTTTGTTGTAGATTTCTCTGGGCTTCCTATATATAGGATCATGTCGTCTGCAAATAATGAAATTTTTAATTCTTCTTTTCCAGTCTGGATGCCTTTTATATCCTTTTCTTGCCTCAGTGATCAAGCAAGTACTTCTAAGACAATGTTAAATAGGAGTGGTGATAGTGGGCATCCTTGTCTTGTTCCCGATCTCAGTGGGAAGGCTTTTAGGATTTCACAATGGAAGATGATGTTAGCTTTGGGTTTTTCATATATACCCTTTATCATATTCAAAATGTTTCCTTCAATTCTTATATTTTGCAGTGTTTTTATCAGGTAAGAGTGCTGTATTTTGTCGAATGCTTTTTCTGCATCTATAGAGATAATCCTGTGATTTTTTTTTTTTTCAGTTTGTTTATGTGGTGTATTACATTGATTGAGTTTCTTATATTGAACCATCCTTGCATGCCCGGGATGAAACCCACTTGGTCATGGTGTATAATCCTTTTTATGTGTTGTTGAATGCGATTAGTAAGTATTTTGTTTGAGGATTTTAGCATCTAGGTTCATTAGAGAAATTGGTCTGTAACTTTTCTTTCTAGTGGTATCTTTGTTTGGTTTTGGTATTAGGGTAATGTTGGCATTGTAGAATGAGTTAGGCAATATTCCTTCTACTTCTATTTTTTTGGAAGAGCTTAAGCAGAATTGGTGTTTGCTCTTTCCAGCATGTTTGGTAGAATTCAGCTGTGAAGCCATCTGGTCCTGGGCTCTTCTTAGTTGGGAGGTTTTTGATGACTGAGTCTGTCTCTTTACTTGTAATTGGACTGTTGAATTCATCAATTTCTTCTTTCATCAATGTAGGCTGTTCGTGCATTTCTAGGAACTTGTCCATTTCCTCTAAATTATCCTTCTTGTTGGCTTACAATTTTTCTTTCTTTCTTTTTTTTTTAAATTTATTTTTATTGTGGGTAAAAATCAAAATTCTCACAATACATACAAACATTTGCAAAATGATATATAAATATAT